>CAUYRH010023471.1:0-223315 GCA_963574655.1 Perodicticus potto
CTGCCTGGGAGCTCTAACCCCTTTTCCTTCCTCCCTTGTCCTCTACCTCTATACTGACCAGAATATTTGCATACCTTCCTGTAGGAAACTGAAAAATGATCCCTAAAGATATTAAGATATCAGGTTCTAATCCCTATGACCAGTAAATGTTGCTTTTAAGGGGAAAAATTCTTAGCAGTGTGATTAGAGATCTTGACATGGAGAGATTACCCAAGATCATCTTTGTGGGCTCTAAATGCTTTAGTGTCTGTATGAGATAGGCGGGGAGGGACTCCGGACAGAAGAGGAGGTCGCCCGACCCTGGGGCAGACATCAGAGTGGTGCAGTCATAACACAGGGAACACTGACAACCACCAGAAGCTGGAAAAGGCCAGAAGGGGCGGATACTGCTGTCATCTCCACGTCTGAGTTCTGACCTCCAGACCTGTGAGAAAATACATTTTTTGTTTTAAGTGATCACCTTTATGGTAATTTTTATAGTAGCTATGAAGATCTAACACGTTCCCTTAGCCCTATCTTCAGAGAATTCTTGCTATACTTATATGTAGATATTGAGAAAAAAAAGTAGCTGGAACTTTGGCTGTTGTGAGGTGTTCTCTTCCATCCTTGAAGGAAAGAGACAAGTAGAAGAAGAGAAACCATGGCAAGAAGACAAGCACCTTTCAAGCTAGTTTCGAGGCTAGCCTGTACCGGTTGTTTGTCCAATCCTGCTATTTTTAGGCTGTAATTTCCAGACGCCCCCCGCTAGCTGACACCTGCTCAGCCTTTGACCGTGAGAGGCATTGATGGGATATGGCAAGACAGGAATAAGGAGGTAGCACTTTTTTTTTTGTTTGTTTTACTACTTTGGATCGTCCCTCTTGTAACAGCAGCAGCAACAGCGGATCATTGCCGTTTCCTGTGCACCTGGTGTGTTCCCGAGAGAGGGAGGAGGTGCTGCCCCCACCCCCAGCCGTCTCAGTTGCTCAGCCTTCATGACCTCTGGCTTCATCAGGAACATTGATGGTCTGCACTCTTGGCTTCTGCACTATAAGCAGGATTTTGGTTTCCTGGCTTCACACAAAGCTGTAGTGCAGTTGCTCCAACAGCATAAAACTAATCAGTTTTTACTTTTGTAACTCCAGTCCTCAGAGTGACTGTGGCTTCCTGATGCCCCCAGACCCTTGCAACCCTTTCCAGCCCTTCTCCCTGTACAAAGTTCCTGTGTTGGCAGTATCTGTGCTACACACGGATTTCCTCCACAACAAGATTTTCACATGTTATGGCATGTGGTTTTATGTCCCCACAATGGTGGTGAAATAATATTTATCTCTAGATTAAAACCTGATGGTGTAAGAACTAAATCTGGCAAATTATTCCTTTCCATTGATGAATTAATTAGGCCAGATTAACTCTCAGCTAACCATTTATTCTTTCGTGTATTTTTCACTCATATAGTCATACAACAGCTATTTTCTATGGCCATTATTCACTCATTAATCCATGCACAAATCCTTATCAAGAGTTACTTAATTGGTGACTTACTTCATTCTTTGTTTTTGTTCTTTTTGTTTACTACTTTATGATAACAGCAGTAGTAATTTATAAACATAGTTTGTATCAGCTCAAAGAATTAGAAGTTGCATTGTTTTAAGCACACAGTCTTAGTCTGTTTTGTGTCGTTATAAAGTAATATTTGAGGTTGGGTAATTTATAAAGAAAAGCACTTTACCTGGCTTGTAATTCTACTGTCTGGACTACTGGGCGTCTGGGGAAAGCTTCAGATAGCTTCCACTCATGGGAGAAGGTGGAGCTGGTGTGAACAGATATCACGTGGTAAGAGAAGAGAGGAAACAAGGGGGGTGGTGCCAGGCTCTTTTTAACAAGCAACTCTTGCGGGAACTATTAATAATAGAGTCAGAACTCAACTCAGCACTGCAAAGACAGCACCAACTATTCATGTGGGATCCACTCCTATGACCCAAACATGTCCCAGTAAGCCTCACATCCAACATTGGGGATCAAATCTTAATATTGGGTTTGGGGGACAAACCCCCAAACTGAAAACTGTTGAATCATTATAAGCACAGATATGTATAAAATAATTTTTTATTTTTAAATTTCAGTAATTTAATACTGATACTTTTCAAAATGAATCTTATAAAGACTCGGTGTTAGAAAAAAATGCTGAAGCATTTGGAGATTGTTACTCATTTCTTCTATCTGTGAAACTAAAATTATATTTCTGTGTCTCAAACTTAGATTATTTTGACTCCTCAATAATTAGAGAGTGGAAACACACTTTTAAAAAATTATAAGCAATTTATGCTTTTAAGAATAAGTATTGTATTTGTTATGGGGCACAACTGCTTTTAGTTATGGGAAAACCACCACTTGCATTTAGTCAACTGGTATTTATTAATATTATTGGGTGACAGGCACAACTAAAGAATTAAAATGTTTGCGATACAACTTCAAGAACTTTAACCACTCTGTAAGTTAATGGAAAAAGTTCTCTGAAATCAATAGTTTTTGTTTTTACAATTTTCCTTAGAAAAATGTTTCCTTTCTAAGCATGCATTTAAATTGCCCTTTGCCTATATTTTCTGCTTTTTCTTGTTGGTCTATAATAAAATAGTCTATTATATGTTTTCCTCTTTAAGCATTTTCTCAGTGAAAATGAGAAAAGGCCCTAAGACAATAAATTCACTGTGTAAAAATATTGGACTATCAATGCCTCTGTTTTTAAGACATGCAGACCTGGGCTTGAGTGTTCTTTTTGGAGATCTTCTGTGTTTAGGGGCACAAGATGGGGAATGTTTGAAGAGGTCAATCTTAATGTAAAATGCTGTTATTCTGGACATGTGGCCTGAGGGTAGAATGAGGCAGGAACTGCTTCTCTTCAGGCTCAGATGTGAAACGGGTTAGGACGCCTGAGCATGGAGAGGTGTGGATTGATTCATAGTCCAGAGAACCATGAAGCTGGGTTGGATGGCTGTCCTTACAGAAACGTTGGTAACAAAGCAAGGCTAGGTGAGAACTTGAGAGGTACTCTATACATTGCTTTTCCCTTCTGTCCTTCCTGGACTTTGAGAAAATATTTTTAAAATATGGTATTAAGAGTGGTAGTAAGAATGAGGTATATCTGATGCCTATGATTAAGTAATAGAGGGAAAGCAATAGAGGAGAAGTGTCTCTTCTCTTGATGTCCAAGTGTGGAAACAGTGGACATTGCCAGAAGAAGGTGTTGGTATACCCTCCAAGAACATTTTCATAAGGTTTGCCATACTGCAAAAATCTCAATGGCTGGCGAATCAAAATTCTGGTGTTTAACTAGTGTGTGGAAGGTTATGTCATTGTAACTTAGGTGTTAAAAAGGAAAAGCTGCATTTCTTTCAAGTTATAGACCAGAGACTAAGACATTTGGGTACCATCAATATCATCACAGGCCTTAGTCTTTGCCTTTTAGTTTAATGAAGAAAGGAACAGGATGTCAGCAGATCATCTGACAGGAAGACCCAGGTACCTGCCCCGGACTCATTGGCTCTATGACTTTGGCCACTTAAAAATCTCTGACCTTCAAGTTTTGTTTGACAATGAGAGCATTACTTCTGATTAAAGAGTGTTCAAGTAGTGCCCCCAGATTCGATAACCACTTGATCTTCATTTTTAATTTCAATATTAAAACATACCCATGTTGAGTTATTTTCAACTGTAATAGATTTAAACTCTCAAATGTGTTACATACTAGATAATAGAACTTTTAAAGTTAATGCCAATTATATATTAAATTCTGCTGCCAGCTTAATTTTGGTGTTGAGCATGGCACACAGCTTCCCATTTCCTTTGTTTAACTGAATGGTTATCAATTCTGGCCAAGGGAGAACAGCAAAGAACCTGGGGTTGCTTTGTTGAAAATTAAACAAAACCCACAAACCTAGAAATCAAGGTCCAAACCTAGCACATTCTGATTTAGTAAGTTTTAAAATTCTGTACAGGATTTAAATACCACAGACCAATCTGAAGAACTAATATAATCCACTGTCCTTTTTACCACTCTCTCCCCAGAAAACTCAACTGATAATATTGTGACCTTAATGTTTTTTACTGAATATGGGACATTTTTATCAGTGAGGGTTGAAATTGGATAGCCACATGCAAAAGAATGAAACACAATCCATATCTTGCACCACTCACAAAAATTAATTTGAGATGGATAAAAGACTTAACTTTAAGGCATGAAACCATAAGAATTGTAGAGGAAAGTGTAGGGAAAACTGGCCTGGCGAAGAATTTATGACTATGACCCCAAGGCAATCATGGGGACAACAAAAATTAATAAATGGGATTTGATTAAGCTAAAAAGCTTCTGCGCAGCTAAGGAAATAATCAACAGAGAAGACAGACAACCTACAGAATGGGAGAAAGTATTCATGAGCTAAACATCCAATAAGGGGCTAATATCCAGAATTTACAAAGAACTCAAGCAAATCAACAGGAAAAAGCCAAACAACCCTATTAAAAAGTGGGCAAAAATATGAGTAAAAACTTCTCAAAAGAAGAAAGAGAAATCGACAATAAACATATGAAGCAACGCTCAGTGTTGCTAATCATTAGGGAAATGAAAGTTAGACCACCATGAGCTATCACCTTACCCCAGTTAGAATGCTTTTATTAAAAAAGCAAAATAATAGACGCTGGCATTAATGCAGAAAGAAAGAATTGCTTAAACACTGATGGTGGAACTGAAAATTAGTGTGTACACGCTTTTGGACAACAGCTTGGCGTTTCCTGAAAGAACTAAAAGTAGACCTACCATTTGATCCAGCAATCCTACTACTGGTTGTATATCAAAGGAAGAGAAAACTTCTCATCAAAAAGACACCTGCACTCCAATGTTTATTGTAGCAGAATTCCCAACTGCAAAGATGTGGAATCAACCCAAGTGCCCATCGGTTCACATGTGGATTAACAACATGTGGTGTATGTGTACTATGAAGTACTACTCAGCCATAAAGAAGGATGAATTAAGACCTTTTGTAACAATCTGGATGGAACTGAAGATGATTCTCCTAAGTGAAATATCTCAAGAATGGAAAAACAAACATCACAAGTACTCACTATTAAACTGGAAGTAACCTATGAGCACTCATGTACACAGAGGGAAGTATAAAACTTAGTGGAATTCAACCAGGGGTGAAGGGGCAAGAGCAAAGGGGCAAAAACCTACCTAATGGGTACAATGGGACGTATAGCTGGGACTCAAGCATTATAAAAGCGATCCATGTACCCTAAAACATTGGTACTGCACCCCCTTTTTAAAAAATAATTTTAAAAATGTAGTTCAGCCTCCTGAGCTCCAGGAGTGCTCCAGACTCACCCTCCTTATCTTTCCAATCTTCATACTTATCTTTTGAAAATATTTGCTCACTTTTCCTTAATTGATCTAAGTTGAGGCTTAGTATAAAAGAAAAAAATATATATATATAGAAACTTATATGTACATAAAATATATAATTGACATTTAAAAATATTCCTTAGGTAATTCTAATAAGAGAACTTCATTGGCTCGGTGCCCATAGCACAGTGGTTAGGGCGCTAGCTTCATATACTGAGGGTGGTGGGTTTGAACCCAGTCCAGTCTAGCTAAAAATAAAATAAAAAAGTAAACTTCTTTAAAAAAAAAAGAGAGAGAGAGAGAACTTCATTAAGAAACACTAAACTAAACCAGATTACAAGCTCCATTGGAGGAAACAATCCTGTTTCATCTCCAGAATAGTGGATATAAACCTTGATTAATAAGTATATGTTGATTGCCTTATTTTTGTCCGTTTTAAAGAGGGAAGAAGATGAAAAAGAGGTTGGGGAAGAAAGTCCCCTTGAGAATATCCAGTTCTACACCTCCTGGGTGCAGGGTACAACTACAACAGGGACTTGAAATAACAAGTGCAAACGTTGTAAACTAATTGTTTGAAATCTCATATTAATCTGAAATAAAATAAATTAATTAACCAAAAAATATATACCTGGTTCTGCCAATTCCAACCTGAAAACTTAGGGTGTAAGTTCATAGGTCTTTCTGAATCTCTCTGTGGATCCTAAAAGACAAGCGACTTTGAGAGATTCCCGCTATCCTCTAGTAACCATACCATTCTGTTCACCCTGTTTAGTCACGGACTGAAATGGAAAGCATCAGTTAAGGCCAAAATCTTAGGTCCGAAAATCGTTATTCTCAAAAAGCAATTGGAGAAATGTTCTTAAGAACACAATTTTGTTTTATTTTTTTAATGTTTTGTCACAGTATTTGTAGGTTATGTTTGAGGGCAACCCCGATGCTCATTATGCTACCAAATCCAATGTGAATGAATAACAGTGGATCACAACCTATCTGCAAATAGTGGGCCTTTGTCACAGGTGGGTCATCACCTGTACAGATGAGGAGATTTCTAATCTTGCATCTGCTGAATTACTCTCAACCCCTCTGGGTGGCTCATTAGGCCTTCTGTAATCTGACCCAGGTTCTCTCCACTCCTCCTCAATATGTAAACACTGAAATGTCCAAATAAGATAAAGGCTATGTCTTTTACAAATTGCAAGCACAAGATTTGTGGATCTTTACTAATCAGAGTTCCTTTACCATCCTAGTTCACTCTTCTTCAAAATGCAAACCTCTCTCTCTGGCAAAGTCCGTCTGAAAGTACGGTGCATTTCATCAGCAATTGTGCCAGTTCTTATGCATATGACTTATAAATTATTTGTACTCTCCTGAAATTGTTCTTTTTCTGTGCTACAGTGATGGTGAGGGATGGAGGGTAGAGAGATTCTGCTGTGTACACATAGTGATAATGAAGAATTTTTCTAGTTTTTTTGGCCTGAAGTCTCTAAGTTCACTTTAATATAGCAAGTTATATTAATTAAGGATTTATAAAGAATAGTCTATCTCTTTACTGGTTTGTCGTTGTGTTACTACAGCTATTCAGTATTGCTTTGAACCTATTCTCATCACAAAGAACAGAGTCAGGATTTCCCTTGTATTTTAAAGAAGAAAGAAAGGACACCAAACTTCTCCAACAATCTGGAATTTTATTCCATCCATATACATGCA
The DNA here is from genome assembly GCA_963574655.1 of Perodicticus potto. Lineage (NCBI taxonomy): Eukaryota > Metazoa > Chordata > Mammalia > Primates > Lorisidae > Perodicticus > Perodicticus potto. The sequence continues at coordinate 7,085 of CAUYRH010023471.1, forward strand.
TAGTAACAACATTTGTTGAGAAATTATTTCTATCAGAAGTAGAACATTATCTTTGTGATCACCAGGGGCAGTATTGCTACTCTTATATTTAAATAGATCTTATATATGAATTAAATTCATACTTGCAGCATCGAGTTTAGGGTTTCGATTTAGAATGTGCCTTTCAAAAGATAAAACTGATTAATACTACCTCATTACTTACAATACTGCTTCCAGTAATTTTGTTCATTCTTTACAAAGTATTGCATTTAACAGCAAAGGTTTAAAAATTGAGACAGAGCTGCATCAGCGAAAGAAAATACAAGTACTATACAAGAAAATTTTGCCATCTTCATTTAACATACATGTTTAAGATTAAGAAAATGGACAGAAACATACGGCTACATACAAATGCAAAGCCTAGTGACTAAGGGGCGGTATCTGCTAAAATATAAAGTGCAAACAGAGCCTGATTATCCAAGAATTGAAATCTTAAGGCGAACTTATAGCATGTGGATTTAGAACATCTTTGCAAGTTATATTTTAGCATATACACAAATCTGCAACAGCATATAAGAAAAAAAAATCAAGATACACAAGTGCTTTTGAAGCTATTTCTAAAATGCTTTTCTGTATTGTTTGTGACTATTTTCTTTAAAAGCTACTATACAGTGCAAACCATATGTGCTACACAATAACTATACAATAACATTACAAATGACTTTAATATAAAGTTCTTAAATAAAAAATAACATAACCACAGCTATGAATACTGCTGGTAAAATAAATTATTTTTTTTTTGAAAATGGCACCAATAATACACTTTACTAATGGACTGTAATGAAATTTCACCTTAAGTCTTCAACTCAGCCAGAATGAATTATCTCCTGATTGCCCAGATGTAATTCAAACAGCTTTTTTTTTTTTTCTTTCTGGACTGGTTAAACAACATACTAAACACTGGTACCAAAGGTGACGGTTGTTTATTCAGTTAGTTCATTTGACATGTTCCGCAGCATGTGACGAGCAATAAAACTTCTTGTGAGTTATAAAGTTTGAAAGGTTGTTGAACTGGATGTCGCAGAGCCGGCAGTACTTCCCGCTGGTCGGAGCCTGGGCGGACCCGTTCACCCCTTTCGCTATACTAGACAACTGTTCCTCTGCGGAGGGGATTCCGGGGGAGACGTTCTCGTTGGCAGCTAAGGGGGCCTCGGAGATCCACGAGGGAGATTTGTGGCCGTCTTCGTGCTGCGGAGGCTGGGCAATGTTCTCCTGCTGCGGGTTGGCGGCGGGCCTCTCGTCGGGTTTCAGTCCCCCGTTCACTATCACCATGCCTCTGTTTTTGGGCAACAGTGGCAGCGAATCCTTCTTCGGCACCGCACACCCGTTGGAGGAAGCCTGGCCTTTCGGAGATTCTTTTTCTGGGTTTGGGCTTTGCTCCAGGTCAGTGTTCTGGATGACCAGAGAACCGGCAAGGTAATCACTGGGCTTTATTCCGTAGTAGGGAGAAAGCTGGTCAGCTCCTTTCGCTTTCTTTATTGCTCCGGGGTAAAGGCATTGCGGGAGAAACAAATGTTTGTTCTCTTCCTTTGTAGCAATGAGCTGAGCGGCTTCACTGAAGACTTTGAGGCCCTGCAGGGTGGCTAAGTGCGATGAAAATAAGTTTCCATTGGGGGAAGGCTGCTTGAGATTCCCGTTTTTCTCACATTTTATTATGCTTCTCTCGTAGCTGACGTCGGGGCTGTTTCTTTCACTTTCTGGGTTTGGGAACACTTTGCTGTCAAGTTGACCCAGGTCGTTACGCTGGTGCGCAGTCACCGGGCAGAAATTCTGCTTGTGGGCCAGATAGTTTTCTACCTTATTGAAACTGATCTTGCACACGGTGCACTCGTGATAGTCCAGCAGCCTTTTGGGAGAGGTGCTTGTCCGCTCAGATTGGGATAAACACTTTTTGCTGAGATCTATGGGCACGTCCATCTCTAGGCAGGAAACGCTGGAATGAGGGGTGTCACATTTGGAAAGGGGAACACACTTGTTGATGGTCAGAGAAGTCTCCAAGTGCTTTGAGACAATTCCTGGAAAGATGTCACACCTCGGGTGGTAGCACTCTCCTAGCCCTTCTGTGGGTTCTTGAGTGGAGGTACAGGGATTGCTGAGGTTGGCCACGTCGAGGAACCGCTGCTGGACCAGCGGTGGCCTCTGCTCCTGCTCCGGCAGGCACATCTCGTACATCTTCCTCCGCTTGCGCGTGCGCATGGTTCTCTGCATGGCAGGCACTTTGCTGGAAGCCGACCTCTTCAGCGGGGGGTCGTGGCGCGTAGCGCAGTAATACTGTTTGTGGACCATGTACGTTTCGTGCCGGCTGAAGGTAATGTTGCAAGCTTCACAGGTAGTCTTATTTGGGTCACTTTCCCCGTCCACTAAGGGGACGCTGGGGTTTTTCACATCAACAGGTTTTCCATTAATTTTCTCATCGCTGCTACTGGAGGTGGAAAGCTTCTTAGTTTGGGTGGAAAAGTCCTTGTCATGGCCCTTCCCATTGGGCCCAATTAAATCTAAAACGGCAGAAGAATTGATGCAAGACGTTTGAAGAAGTGGATTCTCCGGATCAGCAGAATGAGCAGCTGGGTTGAGAAGGTTTATGGAGGTTTGGCCAGTGTTGGGACTCACAGCTTCAGACATCTTTTCTGACACCCCAGGGAACTCTGGGGACTTGGCCATCTGCTGCCATCGGCTGCTGCAATAATGTTTTTTGTGCACTAGATAATTATCCAAATTATTGAACGTTATGTTACACTCGAAACAAGTAGCCCCCTTGGGCATCAAAGGGCTGTAGATGACGGGAGGGTAGCTACTGCTTCCATGCCTCAGTCGCCGATGCACCAGTTCAGACATCTTGGCTAAGATCTCCGAAGCCTGAGGGACCATTGTGATATCCTGGGGAAAAGCGAACTGAGATAGGAAAGGGCCCACAGGGAAAGAAGGCCCAATATTAGGCTGAACTGGAGATGAGGCCAGCCTGGGGCTAGAGGGCTCAGACTTGATTTTTGTGTAAGAAAAGCTTTGTTTATTTGTTGTAGGCTGTATCTCTGGTCTCTGATTAGTGAGAAAGAGCTGGGTCTTTTTCTCACACTTGTCCAGCTCTGTGTCAGAGCTGGCATCTTTAGTCTGCATGGTCTTTTGGCCTTGGGGGAGTTCGCTTCTGGCCAACAAGTCTGTGGCTGGCTGTAAGCTGTCATCAGTTCCACTTGGCGAGGGCTCCATGTCACTTTCTCTGGGAAGTTTGCTGCTAGGGACGTGCAGTTCCTGGTGCTGCAATAACTCCCTCTGAGTCTGGAAGCCAAAATGGCAGTGACTACACCGGAAGGCAGCTTGAGTGAGATGGGAGAACAGGTGCTGGTGAAAGTTGATCACAGAATCAGCAGTGTAGCTGCAGACGGTGCATTTTAGACTCGCACCAGCAGGAAGGAATTCTTCCATTTTCACTCCTGGGGAGACACACAAAATAAGAACCTTCAGAACCATATGCTTTGGTTTTCCAACGATGGGGACCTCTACTCATGACCTAACGTCTGCAACACAGTGGGAATAAATCGAAATCTTTCAGAATCTCATTTGTGATATTTTTTCTTTAACATGTTTTGCCATGTGTAATAATCTAATAGCACTTTATAGTTTCCAAAGCACTTTGCTGAGCATCATGGTATTAAAGTGGAATAAGGGTCATTGTCTCTGTTTCAAAGGTGAGGAAACACTCCCAAGGAGGCTAAGGGAATTGATTATGGTAAAAAAGTTAATACGTGAAGAGCCATACCTATACCTCAGATTTTATCATTTTTAATCTAATTACGACCACAGTACCTTCTACATTAGAAAACGTGAACATCATGAGGTTTGCTATTGAAAGCAAACTGAGTAACTCAGTACACTATAGATAGAATTTAGTCAAAAGATTCCATATAAGAACCATGTCGTAAAGTAATTAAAAACCTCCTAATTTATTTTTCATATAAATCTAGAATTCGATTCAGTAGTTTTGCTGAACATGGTTTATCACTATCCAGGGTTGATATTTGGCTGGTAGACACCTGTACAGTAATATAATCATTTTGGATGAGCATCTATGCTGAGTGATCACTGCTTGTTTCTAGTCAACTATGAAATACAGGAGAATCTATAGTTGACCACCTCCCTTCATTGACCAGCTCCTCAAGTTGACCTAATTTTTATAGACTGGACATGTACCACATGTACATATTGGTACAGTAGGCCCAGTTCCTTATGTTGACCACCTGTGTATGCTGACCAGTTTGTCACAGTCCCTTGAGTGGTCAATGTGTAGAGGGTCTACTTTAGTTTGAATATAACTGTGTGGATAACCATGACTAAGGTTAACGCTAGGTCCCATTTGTTAGCATAGAGTTAAATCAGGCTTGGCTTATCCCCTAGACTAAAATGGGAACTGCCTTTTATATTAATAAGCTGAAAACATGGCAGAGGTACCCAGTCCTATTAGGATAAAAGAGGACTTCATACCCCATCTCCTTTTATCCTTAACTAATCCAATCCTCATTTTCCCATTTAGTTGAAAAGACTCTGTGTCTCTATTCTTTTTGTTTTGTGCATTACTTTACTCACCATCTTTTTCTGTGTCCCTGTTTCACCTCCTACATGAAGGCAGCCCATTTGTAGAGTGAGTGAAGAGGATGAGTAGAAAGGAAATTGATCCTTTCTAGGGTCAAAGACATAAGCTTGCACTCTATTGAGAGTGTTGCAGGTTGGAGCAAGTATTTTAAAACTGAGCATCTATTCCAGTTTTTAAATTATTTAACCCAGGCAAAAATAGCTGAGAAAGTCACCCAGAAGTATCCTACAAGTTTTTGCTATAGGTGCTGAATAACTGTGATTCTCAAACCCTGGTTTGCTCCATCTAAGAATGCACCTTGCAATATTTCAGTTAATATAATTCTGTACATTTGATTAACTTCTTTTTTTTTGTCAGAATGCTATGATATGAAACTAAAAATAGTTGCATACATTACAAAATAAATGAGAATGGTTTCCATTTTGCTGTTAACAGAGTGCTTATAATAAAAAGCTTATTTGTTTTTTAGCCTAAGTTGTTTTAGGGAATTTAAAAAATATGGTACTATAAGTAGTTTTATTTCATAAAAATCAACTATTCTGTCATGATATATACTTTGGAAGTCAGAAAATTTTATAGATCCATAATTAAAAATAAATATCCTTACTATATGATTTTAATTGCACTGATCAAAATGATACCTTTATTTTAATTTAGCAAATACTTATTTTTATGTATCTAACTACTATTTCTGTCTAACCATATGGGAGAAATACTATGGTCAATTTCCAAAGATCATTTGATATTAAAGGAATAAATATTAATGACAATATACAAAGGGTACCGAGAGTTTTTTTTTTTTTTTTGAACTATGTTGTTTTACCTCAGTTGAAAATAAGTAGAACAATTTGGCCTGCAGTTGGAGCACTACAGTTGTTAGAAAAGTATTCAGACCCATGTCCTTTGAGTAAAATATGCTAAGTAAAAGTGACATAAGATCACACTGTCTGGTCTAGCAAATTAGATTTTGATTTTACAGATAGACAAATATAGATTATATATGTATTGTACGTATGTATCTATAGAAAGAATAGAGTTTCCTGGTGCAACAGAAACAAAGAGGCATTTACCACTGTGTGAATTCAGGTGCATTTCCAGAGCTCGGGCATTTGAAAAGCTCTTGGTGCATTGTGGGAAGGGGCACAGGCTGGAAATCTGATGGACGCTGTCTTCATTTTCCTCCGACACCGGAGCAGCTTCTCTTTGCCTCCCACTGCAATAGTACATCAAATGGGCTTGCAGATTTCGCTCACTCCGATACCAGATGCCACAGGACTTGCAAGGGAATATGTCCTCTGCAGGCAAAAACATAGAGACACCTTAGCTACTGTCCATTTGAAACCGGTGATGGGTAAAGCAGCATTTAGTTCAATTTTTCTCAGAGTCTGCTCTCCAGTAGTGAATTAGGCAATCAGACAGTGATGAGTACAGTCCTGGGTGTTGTTGTACCCTGGAGGAGTAGGCAGGTAAAGAAATGTTACACTCTGCAATTCAGTTTCCCACAGACTCTTTAGAAGCGGTATTGTAGGAGACTCTAACATCGAAAGTACAAGAGAGTGATTTCAAATTGTACATATGGTTTTAAAAATATGCACTTAGAAAGTGATGTAATTAACTTATTTGTTTGATTAAAGTGTCAAGACGTATGGAGACACCTTAGTGAACTAAAAGGGGACCTACTATTTGATCTAGCAATCCCACTATTGGGTATTTACCCAAAGAAAAAAAGTCATTTGATCAAAGAGACACTCGAATGTTTACTGCAGCACAATTCACAATAGCTAGATGTGGAATCAACCCAAGTGCCCATCAGGACCTGAGTGGATTAATAAAATGTGATGTATGAATAGTGCAGAGTCCTAGTCAGCTATTAAAAAGGGTGAACTACTATTACCTTTTGCAACAACCTGGATGAAATTGGAGACCATTCTTCTAAGTGAAGTATTACAAGAATGGAAAAACAAACACCACAGGTACTGACTATTAAATTGGAACTAGTAGATCAGCACCCATGAACACATTTGGTAGTAAAACTTAACAGGAAGCAAGTAGGTGGGGGGCAGGAAGAGAGGGGAGAATTCACAACTCATGGGTACAATGCACACTATCTAGTCATTTATAACTTTGACTCAAACTGCATAAAAGTAATTCATGTAACCAAAACATTTGTACTCCCCATAACACTGCATATGCTGAAAAAATTTTTAATAGGTAAAGATGTAATTACTGAACTAATGACTAATGTTAGACCTGTTACCAACTGCAGACATCATTTGTTTATTTAATAAACTATTCACAGAGTATCTCTTATGAACCAGATTCTATGTTGGGTTGCGTGTAAAACAAAATGAAAGACAAAAGACCTGGCCTTAAGACGTGTACAGTCATCTGCGGTTGATGAACAGGTTGTCAGCTCATGACATTGCAGCCTGGTGACTATGTGGAGTTTTCTGAGGGGTGCTGGGCTGGTGAGAGGAGTGAGGAGGAGGAGATCAGAGAAGGCATTGGAGGGAGCATGATGCTATGCCTGACTTGAGGTATGAAGGATGAGGGGAAGCGAGTCAAATGGATAAGAGGGGCTCAGTTGTCCTGGCCAAAGAAATAGCCCCAGGAAATCCCTGAGAGCCTAAGAGAGGGACTGGGTGAAGGCCGGGAGGCAAGGGGCGTGACGGGAGAGAGAAGAAGCTATAGAAGGCAAGGGTAGACTGTGAAAGAACTTACAGACTGTCTTGAGAAGTTTATGGTTTTATCTTCATGATATGGAGAATCATAGGATCATTTTAACCAGGAGACCAACACAACTGTGTATTCTAGAATCATAGCAGGGGAAGTAGTGAATTTGTAAGGAAGACTTTTGACTAGTAGGAGGCAATCTCAGCACTCTAAGTGAAACACAGCAGTTTTTGAGTTGTAGCAAACAGATATACCATGTTTATTAAGGCATGCCACATTATGTAATGTTCATGTGTTCACTCATGGACAATTACTTCATGTACGTTCTTATGTTTCCCTCAGAAACTTATAGGTGAACAAAATGGGGTTGAGTAACTTGCCCATAATCGCGTGAGTTGTTAGACTGGGACTGGAGTCTAGTCTTAACCAAAGTTCTGTAAGGTTTTAATGGCAAGGGTGGCAGAGAGGAAGAAAAGCTACACTGAGGAAGGAGAAGTGACTAGAGGTGATGACCAATACTTTGTAGCCAAAAGCTAAAGCAGATGGAAAAGTTCTGCTTTGTTCCTGGGTCAGTAACGGTTACCTTCATCCATGCAGGGAAAAGGATGGCGAGGTGACGGCTTTAGACAGGGATGACAGAATGTGACTTTGTGTTGCACGAACCCAGCACTTTCAAGGGAAAGCGGGTACCATCCAGAAGGGTGCCAGATAACACTGCAAAGTGGGACCAAGCCAGCCAAGCCAGGGCATGTGGTGGCAGGAGATGTGTGGAATCTAATGTGTCTATAAGGCATATTGCAGGACGTGGGAAAAGCAGCAATAGAGGCCCCCCAACTCTCAGAAATAGCTGGACGTGTAATTTATGAAATTGTAGCTGGTGGTAGAACCTATGGTGGTCAAGGTGACAGCTCAGGCAGATGGAATGAAAAGAGATGAAGGACCAAATCCCAGGGACTGGGAAGTAAGGACAGCAAGGGCAATACACAGTTTCAAAATGAAATTTAACTTCAAAATTATATACTACTACTATGTATTATTTAACCCCCCTCCCAAGTTAATCACATTTACATTATTCCCAAGGCTACACAATTTAGTAAAATGTCCACTTAAGTAAGACAAGTTTAACTGATTAATTTCAGAAGAAAAATAGAAGCTCTATGCATCTATGCTGAATTATTTGAAATTAATAGCTGTCTTGCTACAGAAAGCAAACAGTGTACACTCTCAAATGTAATTAAAATTAATATTCATATATTAGAGTTTCACGGTAACATCAGCTACTCCTGCCGTCTTTGGTAATAAAATTCTTTTACCTCAAATTCAGGTTGGGCCTGTGTTCTTTCAATTTCCTCACCATCAGAATCAAAGTAAAGATCCAATAAATAAAATACCTACATTTGTGTTAAGAAAATCTAATCATGTTAGCTTAGGTTCTAGATACATTGATTGGATACATGGTAATTGCAGAATCACTTGATCATTTCTCTAATCTAAAGGATGATATTATAGCAAAAAACTTATTAGATTTTTTTCAACACAAAGATACCATTTCTCTATCTTTCATTGTCTCAGAGATTTTTCAAGTGTCTTTTTGACAAATGTAATTTTTCACTTACCTACTAACTTTAGAATCTATTCTCCTCTTAAGACGTGTTACTACTGGTTTTTTCATAGAGCTAGATGAAAGCAGATCAGGGATTTGTACAGACCACTGATTTTCTGTCCTACAAAGTGTCACTTTCTGATGTTAAGAACAGAAACCAAGCTTCATATTATTTTTTTTTTACAGAAAAAAAAGTCACAAAGGTAAACTTTCCAGGGCATATTTTGAAATTCTCCTGTACATTATTTCCACCTTACGTGTATTTTTCTTTCTTTTCCTTTTTTTTTTTTTTCATTTTGCATTAGCTAAGGACTGATTTGCCCACATTAACCTTTTTCAGTAGTCTATCTAATCAAACTTCGATTTTGTGTTCTTTTTCTGTTTTCTTTTTCAAGTCTTTAACTCTATAGCCCTTGAGCAATACCAAAATTATTCTACGGTAGATGCTTTGGTGAAAGCTGCTGGCCTTCTCATAGTTAAGTCACCTGGAATGTTATTCATCTAGTTCAGGATGTCAGTTTTGTGTATGTATGACATTCAGGAATCGGATCTGGACATTTTGAAGTTAAGTATCCTTTATAATCCCCCAAGACAAGTGACCACACACCCACACAAAGTTAGAGAGAGGACAAAATGAAAACACAGTGCTAGAGGAAAAAGTCTGTTCCTGGTTGCGTGTCACTAGACATTTTTTTTTCTCCCATAAATTCCCATCACCTCTACAAAGCTGGGCTACAGGACTCAGCACTTACTATTGACAATAGCTGTAGGCAGAATAGAAGCCATGGCAGCTTGCTGAGGAAGGAGCTGAATTGAGTCCAGCAGGCGTGCAGGGTACATCCCTTCTGTGAGAGTCATCTGGCTGGCAGCTTGTAGTCTTGAGTCAAAATCCACCACAAAGGCAATTAGCTCTTCACCCTCAGAGATGGCCTTCGTGGTTGTGCACCAAAGCTGACCCCCTATTAAGAAGAAAAAAGGGAGAGAAAGATAAAATGAACATAGGACGCTCGAATGCCCGCTGTGCATGGGGTCCACGCCCACAGCACCGGCTTGTGTTTTCACATCAGTTTCTACTGGGGCAGAGGGTTTGATCAACACAACAGCTCTGCTCCCTTCCCTCCTAGGCAGAAACTTGTCTTCCTTGCAAGAAATGAACTGTTTAGTGACCAGTAGGAAAAGACAAAGAGTCAAGTACAGTAATAGACAGAACCTGTAGATAGTTTTGTCAGCATTTGCCTTCCAGACTTGCCTGAATCACTAAGCATGCTATTCCCTTAGTATAGTGCTGACAAACTGGTAAAACTGTTGGCATGGTGCCATCGTAGGGACCAGACAGCAGAAGTTTATTTCATGTGAGAAGGCACTCTTTCTGTATCTTACAGAAATAAAAAAGTGTTTTCTCTCTCCACTCCCCCACAGAAAAACAAAACAAAAGAGCAAACAAAAAACTCTTCTCTTACATCAGTATGCCCCACATGAACATAAGCTCCTAAAATCTACAAAGTTAAAATGAAATTCCAGGTAGTTTCATTCTCCTTACGTCTGCTGCCATTTTTTTTTTTTTTTTGCTGAATGATCTTTAGTTATATGCTATTCCTTGCAATGCGGCTTCTTTATCTCCGTTTACCCTGATTGAACTTTCTCAAATGAAGATATGCCAAAGATCCTTTTCAGAGAGGCTTATTTAAATAAAGATTTGTTTAAATGAAAAGAACTCTTTCTTCAAACACTAAGATATACTCAGGCTCAGCACTTCAAATGATCACATGTGGTGCATTAAAAAGAAAAATTAACTATGCAAGTCCATCTTCTAATGTATTGGAATGTGATAGTGAATGCTCATTTATTTAACATGTTTAGACAGGCAAAGCACTTATATTTTGTTATCTACACTCTCAGGCCTAGATATGTATCCTATACAGTTATGCCTGAAATAACGTAGCATACTTGATATGTTATAAAGCCTTTTTTCATTATGTATGTATCAGAAAGCTGTGTTTTGTACTCATTAAGCAAGCAAAAAATTGTACCCATTTTGATAAGTAATATTGCTCCGTTTATCTTTCAACATAACTGTCTTTTCAACCGCACTTCATTTTTTTCCCCACCCTCAGAGATCATGGTTTTTAAACAACTTTGCCGTAAAAATCTGGAGGAAAAGATAACACCAACATATGATAGGGCAGAGTTGCACAAAAGAACCAGGACATTGTTTTAGAGAAACCTTGGGCAAATAATTAAACCAGCTGATTAAGTTTTAAAGGTGAGCAAAAAAAACCCCACCATCTGTGAGAGTCTATGTTTGTTAAAACAGAAAGCTAAGATTACAGACCTCAAGCAATACATGAATATACTAAAATACCAGAAAACAACTTTTTTCCCCCACATTGACCCTAATGGTATCTGAAAGCATAGAAGTTTACCACAGTTGAGTAAAATCGATTCACTTTCTCTTTAATGTATTTGTTTCCCAGAAATAGAAGCTAAACTGCATCACTGTGCAATCGGATGAGAGTTTCAGGTGAGTGATGGTATTTCTGCTTTTCTTCCCTGGAAGGCTCTGTGTCTAGATGCTGAGCCCTTTCTGAGGTGCATTCAGATCTAACCGACTTCCAGCAGAAGACGAGGTAACCATTCCCCTCTCATCTTCGTGTTGGAATATGTTTTATTACTTTAATCTGTGTAATAAGGAGACAGGGACCCCAGCTAGGTTTGGCTCCATGCGCGGTTTTTGGAGTGAATGGATTTCAGTGATGAACTTGACGTTGTTGGTAAATCCATCTATGGGTGCCTTTCACAAAAGTAAGGAAAGGTTTGGACTCAAGTATTATAGAAAAATAAAGATTGTAGAGAAGGTACTCACTCACAGATCTTTATTACCCTAGTAAGCTATGTAACACGAAGACTCAGAATACTTAGGCTTGAATTTTGACCTTGAAAGGTCTAATAAATAAAATAAAATGCACAAATATTACGTTCAAGGAAAAGTGTATAAAAATTTGTCTACACTAAATGACATGGCAATTGTAGTCCATATCTGTGTTTTCAGATGTGCCCAGTCATGTCTCCTATTTTATTATCTTTATCTCAGTTGATGGTTTCCTCAGAGCACATCATTTTAAAAGGCTGGATTAGGCTGAACATGTACTGTTAGACTTGATGAGGAAGTCAGCTCTCTGAAGATTTAATCTTTCCAATCATTCATTCATCAGCTATTCATGAGCACTATGGCTCCTCACACACATACGGAATCTGCACATGTAGACAAGCACATTACAACACCCTACGACAGCTCCTGGGGTAAAGGAAACATCAGAGGAGAACGTGACACCTCTAGGAGTAGTTAGGCCCACTCCACCAGGTGACTTTTTTAGTGGCTCATGAAGAATAAATAGAGACAAAAATGTCAAAAATTTGAGTAGGAGGGACCCGTCAGGTACGTCATCAGTGGGAAAGAAATGAGCATGTGATCAAGTTAAGAACCGTGGAGGTGCCTGAGAAAGGGGTGGGTTAGGGTGGTGGTGAGCTGGAGTCAGCGTGTTCTGTATCAGGAGGGTAGGAATGTTACATCTGCAGAATCTGTGTGCTGGTTGCTGTCACATTCATAGCCCAAAGTACATCATGGTAAGAGTTATAGTGTTTGCCCAGGAATTATCTGAAAAACACTACAAATGAGGGCTTCCCCCAAAAAAACATAGAGCGAGGCAAGGCACCTTTAAATGAAAGATAAAAACACTTGTATGTGGCTCATGGTGAGAAGATGGTATTTAGTAGAGTAAATAAGTGTACAAATTCTTGACATTTTTTTTTTTGTCTCCAGAATATTCCAGAATATAAAGAGTAAAATGAGGGGGTAGGAAATGTCACACAGCAGTCATTTGGAGGCTATTATACTACAGTAATTCAGTGGTGTGAAGTATACATTGTGAGCAAGAAAAAAGCCCAGGTTCAGGAGATGTGGCCAAGAGAGGGCTTGGGTGATTTTAAGAGTTGAGTAAGAGAAGGAAGCTGTTGCAAACCACACCAAGATTTCTGGCTTGTGAAATCAGATAGTGGTGATGCCCTTAGCCAGGCAGTGAAGCTGATGTATTAACAATTGGTGTTATACAGAAAGCACACCACTGGCATCAATTAAGAGCAGGTTTTTGGAGCCTGATAGGCTAGTATAGACTTTATTTGAATCCTATCAAATGATTCTATGAGGTAGGCAGTATTTCTCTCACTTTAGAGTTGAGACAACCAAAGCTTTGAGAGGTTAACTATTAATATGTTCTCAGCTGCACACTGGGTCAGTGGCAGAATCAGGTCCTACACTTTTATCTGTCCAACTCCACAGTCCAATGTCCGTGTGTGTGTGTGTACGTGCATATGTGAGAATAATGTACCCTGTTTTGAAAATGTAAAGTTTAGGGTACTTGAGACACTTCTTTTTATTATTATTTTTTATTTTTCTGTGAGACTTCTGGCTGAATGTATCTAGGAGGACGTTGGAACTTGGAGAAGATCTACAAGCTGAAGGAAAAAATATTTTGGACGTCATCAGCACATTCTAACTGACTATAGATGTTCTTTGCGTTGATGTGGTAACCCAGGGGGAATATAGTGTAGAAAGAGAAGGACTAACGAGCGAAAACTTGGGGTATCTCTACATTCGACATGTGAGCAGAGGACATGGGATCACTGAAATGTGCAGAGGGCATAGATTAAAAAAGAGAGAATTCAAAGGAATGGCAACCACAAAAAGCAAGGGATGGTTTTTTGAATCTGTTTGGCTGAGATTTTTAGACGGTGAATTTAGAATATACAACTTGAGGGAGGCCTTTACAGGGGGAGATAGCCCAAGTATTGTGAGGTAACTTCAATTACTGATTCAAATAAAGTTTTCAGAGTGCGATTGCTCGCCGGGGATGTAACCCCATCTAGCAGAGGTTTCGGCAATGGAAAGACTGTCTGGGTGCAGACCTTGGCTCTGCCACTTGGGACTTGACACCTAAGCACTCTATATGCTTGAAAATGGGGACGATGATAGTACTGTATTAGACTCACGGTGTTATTATGAAGATTAAATGAGTTTATATATGCGAAAGCTTAAGCATAACGCCTGATATATAGTAAGTGTTAAATAATTTTTGAACTTTATTAATTTGGTCAAATTTGGGCTATTGTTCTCATTTCTTGCTGTCCTGCTAAATCAAAGAGGAAACAAATCTCACCAGAAAGAAAAGACAAACGTATGAAGCCAATAAGCAAATGTAACTATGCTTCACTGGCGGCAGTTAAGTCATTTTAGAAAAGAAGAAGAAGGCTGCATCTGTTTGTGGATCACCTACTGTATCTCTTCCAGTTAGAAAAAGAAATAGTTTATACCAATCTGTGTTAATCCGAGGAGCAGGAGAACAGGTTTCCTACTCGACTGTTCTCAGAGGTAGGGTAAGTACTGTCAAGTCTAGTTCACAATCAATGTGGAAGGTAGTAGTTTTCATCTCAGTTATAAAGCAATCTGAGCACATAAAAATGCTGTCATGTTGACATTTAGCCATGTTAACCTCATGTGAACAGAAACAAACCACAGGATAGTATAATTTTATATATATATATATATATACAATTTGCTTTTTGGCTTCATATGTTTGTCTTTTCTTTCTGGTGAGATTTGTTTCTTCTTGGATTTAGCAGGACAGTAAGAAATGAGAACACTAGCCCAAATTTGACCAAATGAATAAAGGTCAAAAATTATATATATATATATATATACATGTAATTTTAATCTAATTTAATTATAATATAATATAATTTTAATTTAATATATATATATTAAACAAAAGACCAGAAAATAACAGGTGTTGCTGAGGATGTGGAGAATCTGGAACTCTTGTGTTGGAGAAAGTGTAACCCTATTGGAGGGAATGTGAAATCACACAATTTGGTTACTTCTCTAAAAGTAAAATCAGAGTTCCCTGGAGTTGTTCAGGAGTTCTACTTCTGGATATGTATTAAAAAAGAATTGAAGCAGGAGCTCAAAGAGATATTTGAACACTCACGTTCATGGCAGCATTGTTCACAATGGCTAAAACATGAAGTAACCCAAGTGTACATTGACAGATGAATGAATAAGAAAAACGTGATATATTTGATAATACAATTGAATATTATTCATCCTTAAAGAAAGGAAATTCTGGTTTGGTGCCTGTAGCTCAGTGAGTAGGGCACTGGCCACACACACAGAGGCTGGCAGGTTCAAGCCCAGCCCCGGTCTGCTAAACAACAATGACAACTGCAACCAAAAAAAAAAGAAAGGAAATCCTGACGCATGTTGCAACATGAATAAACCTTGATGACATTATGATGAGTAAAATAAGCCAGGTGCAAAAAAAGACAAATACCATCTGCTTCCACTTACATTAGGTGCTTAGGGCATTCCAGATCCCTGAGACAGAAAGTAGGATGGTGATAGCTAGGGGCTTGGACTAGGGAAATCAGGAGCTGGTGTTTAGTGGACGTGGAGCTTCAATTTTGTAAGATGAAGAGTTCTGGAGATGGATAGTGGTAATGGTTGTACAACAGTGCAGATGCCATTGAACTGTATAGTTATAAGTGGTTATGATAGCAAATTTAAGGAATCTAAACAGATGTTTATTGTGGCTTTCATATATAATAGTATATTTAATGCCCTTAGATTTAAACCAAGTGAATTTTCAATGTACTAATGCACATTAATAGTCTATTGATATGGAAACAAATAAAATGATGTAAAGGTGTTGGGTGAACATAAGGCAATGAAATATACAGTTGGCTTTCTGTGTCTTTGGGTTCTGAATACTTGGATTCAGCCAACCTTTGATTCAAATTATTAGAAAAACAAATAAAATAATAATAACAATAAAGAATAATATAAGTAAAACACCAATACAGGATAACAACTATTTGCAAAGCATTTACATATCCTAAGAAATCCATAGATGATTTAAAGTAGACGACGTAGTCACATATTTCATATCAGAGACTTGAGCATGCTTGGAGTTTGGTACTTAAGGGGGAGGTTCTGGAACCAATTACCTGAAGATACTGAGGGACTACGGCATGTTTTTTAAATTTAATCTTTAATTAAAATCATAACTGTATACACTTATGGGATACAATGCGATGATTTAATATACAATGTGGAATGTTTAATCAAACTGATTAACACATCCATCGCCTCATTTATTTTTTGTGTAAGGCATTTAACATTTCCCCTTAGTTATTTTGAAATATACTCTTGCATGGTGCACATTAGGTGAGACCGTTGTATGTTTAGTTGGTCAAACTTTTACTACTTCCTTTGTACTGTCATTCAAGAGTAAATGATCTTATTTTGAGGAATTACATGCTAATAATGAAGCGTAACTAGAAGGCGAAATCACTGAAAATTTATTTTTCCACACTGCAAAGATGAACTAGAAAGACCATTTTTGCTGGCGGGTGTGAAAGTTTAGTTTTAGTCCCGACTTGATTACTATTTATTGTGCGATCTTGGAAAATTGCGTTAGCTGCATTGTGACAAATGACAGCCTTCGACTAGATATTCTTTGCATTATCATCATCCAGTTGTGAGCACGTTTTTATACTTCTATGATCAATGTGCTCATAATAGTAACAATTACACATTTATTAAGTGATTCCTGTATGCTTATACCTGCACTGTTAAGGGATTTGCATGCATTATCTTATTGATTTCTCCCAAGAAAGCAAAGAGGTGGTTTTTATTTATTCCATTTTACTGTGGGATAATGAGGCTGGAAGTATAATAAGTTGTTCAGGGTCACACAGCTAGAGTGTGGTGCTGGAGGGAGAGAAGGAGCTAGGAAAGATGGAATTTGAATAAGGCAATTTGACTCCATTCTGCCTGAAAAAACCAGTCACAGCGCCACCTGGTGGTCACTATGTAATCCATGGCCCTTTACCTGTTTACAGTTTGAAGTCATTAGCAGTTTTCTCTCTCAAGAAGCAATATAGTAGGTGTTAGGCAGATTACCCAGTTATTAAATAAAGCTGCTGAATGCATAGTTGAAATCTGGAGAATGATATTTATATGGCTAATGTGGAAGTGACTCCAAGTTATCTTCTAACATGACTAATAACTACCTCATTACAATAGATGACACTTAGAATGCACCCACTATGGGGCGGCGCCTGTGGCTCAACGAGTAGGGCGCCGGCCCCATATGCCGAGGGTGGCAGGTTCAAACCCAGCCCCGACCAAACTGCATCAAAAAATAGCCGGGCGTTGTGGCGGGTGCCTGTAGTCCCAGCTACTCGGGAGGCTGAGGCAAGAGAATCGCCTAAGCTCCAGAGATGGAGGTTGCTGTGAGCAGTGATGCCATAGCACTCTACCGAGGGTGATAGAGTAAGACTCTGTCTCTACAAAAAAAAAAAAAAAAAAGAATGCACTCACTATGTGCCAAGGACTGTTCTAAGTACATCACATATATTAAACTCATGTGTTAGCACTAAATACAAACAGCACTTTACCAAATTCCTAGTTAAATTGCAAGCTGATCTAGACATTAAAAGTGGCATCAAAGCCAAGTGTGGTGGCTTATGCCTGTAATCTTAGTACTCTGGGAGGTCATGGTGGGTGGATTGCTTGAGCTCAGGAGTTTGAGAACAGTCTGAGCAAGAGTGAGAGCCAGTCTCTAAACAAAAAATAGAAAACTTGCTGAACACAGTGGTGTATGCCTGTAGTCCTGGCTACTCGGGAGGCAGAGGCAAGAGGACTATTCAAACCCAAGAGTTTGAGGTTGTTGTGAGCTATGATGCCCCAGCATCCCACCAAGGACAACGGAATGATACTCGGTCTCAAAAACTTAAAAAAAAGAAAAAAAGTGTTGCATCTAGATTCTCCCTAAGCATGGAGTGGGCAATCTTACTACACAGTGGAGTCACACAGAGATTTCACCAACACGATGCCCTGGCTCTGTATGTGAACAATCACAGCAAAGTCTCTGGAAGTAAAGTTTGGGCTTCTGTAATTTTTAGAAGCTCCTCAGAGGGCTTAATTTGCTTTTAGAGTTAAGAATAATTGGCATAGGGGTAAACTATGTAAAGTTTGTATAGTGTAGAGAGGGTTGTGGAGCTTAACCCTCTCTACACTATCCAAACTTTACATAGTTTACCCCTATGCCAATTATTCTTAAACACCTTTCTCTCGGTAATGAAATATTTCACAGTAGAGAGCATGGCCATTCTGAAACTCAAAAAAGGATGACTGAAAGTAGCTTTGAAGGTTCCTTTTCCTCTAATGATTGAAGAATGTGGAAATGATGAGTGAAATGGTGAGGAAAGATGGATAAACAAAGATGTAATGACCTAGCTTCATCTTCCAACTGAATAAGCCAGGTAGGAAATTAGCAAATTTGTTAATTACATTTGATAACTCTTAGCTCTTTATTATTTTGAAGGTAGGCACTTTGTTATTAGGAATAATCAATAATATTCCATCCCCCCAAACTATGGAAAGATCATATTATGCAAACTAGAGCAAAAAAAAAAATCACATTCCAACTGCATGGGCATGAAATCTTTATCAAATGACATCGATCACTGAGGCAGCTATCTGATACCTTCTTGCTCCCACCAAATGGAAAGGTTATTTTAAGATTCTCTCTTTGTCTCTTATGCTGCAAACATAGTCACTCTCCTCAGTCTTCATACTCACATGCTACTTCCTTCACAAATAAAGGACAAACACATTCAAGGCTCCATAAAAAGTAATAATGCCTAAGACCTTGATGTTCCTGAAAAACCGTGTACTCACTGTTCTGAGAAATGTTTATGATCAAAGTTCTTGTACAAATAGATATGGTTTCAAACAGGAAGCTTATAAATTTTTCTCATAATTGCTGTCAAAACTGCAGTGAAGTGTACTACAAGTTTCGATAACAAAGAATACAGTCACAGTTCAAACTCTACATTTTGGAAATTCACGCTCCTCTTACTAGAAGCAGTGGCCTTAAACGGCTCCCCATCCTGCCAAATTTTTCACTTGCACTTATTATTTATGAAATCAGTGTCTGCACAATGTCATGCAGACCTCTACTGATAAACTCTAATTAAGATTAAGACAAGCCTTTTGGAAAGGATCCCATCATTAGCAAACATGATAAACACAAAAATACTCCCTACTTGTCAACCAGGAGCAATTCAGTAACCTAACAGTATTATCTGTTGCTAGGTTACAGAGCTGACAAAGCTTCAATTATATTGTTCGACCATACCTATAGAGTTCTGTATAAGCAAAATGTATCCAGAATAAAAGCTTTTAACTTCGTCCATGCTATCTGCAACTCATGGCTTCTTACAATGGTAAAAATCAGGTTAATAATTACATAGCATGCTGAAAAATCTTCTTCCCCTGTTATGTCTATACATGTTTCTTTCTAATTTATCTGTGTGATTGATAGACGCCTGCTTTATAAAAATAAGGAAATGCAAGCCACGTGAAGCTATAAACCTCTAGCATAATTACATGGGCTCATCAAGATAGGGACTAAGCTTAGCATAAAAATATATAGCAAATTGAACCAATTAAATCACATTTAGATTTTGTATTACTCTGCCTCAATATACACAAGGATAAGGAGCCTCAAGCAAATAAATAGGAACACCAGTGTGAAACTTTATTTTAAACTCACAAACACACACGCACATACCACCACCCATCACCCAACAATATAAAAAGGAAATAGATGGTTTAAAATAACAATTTATTCTAACAGCTTTTCTAAAAACATTTTAAAAGTCGAAGTTAATAACTTTTACTCATAGCATTAAGTCATGAAGTCTCATTTCTCTTTTCTTAAACTGAAAACTCGGGTGGGAAATAAAATCACTTCAACAAGTCTCTAAAATACAGACATTTGATGGGGGAGAAAACAAATGAAAAAGCCACATGCATAAAAAGTGACAGTTATCTGTGAATCAGACTCTCAAGATTATTTTACCGTGAGTGATTTCTGGTGGTTTTCATAGAAATTTGGAGAAAACGTAATTATGTGTAGCAAAACCAGCATTTTTAAATAGCTCTTGCATAAAAACATGTTATGTCACTTGCTAAACTGCTACAGCATTTTGATTTCTAAGATAATTTTTTATATTAATAAACAGTCTATCTCCTTCACACATGATGCAAAAAGATGGTCAACTGATAGCAAGGGCATAGTTCATAAAGATTACATATTGGACCATGGAGTAAACCAGAGTACCTGGTAGGCACGTTCAAGTGAAATTAAACCCATACTCTGGGGGAATAAATGGTTCATTTAACACCTCCCTCCCCCCAAACACATGAAGACACCCAGCCAGACCAACATTATGTTTCTGGAGGTGAAGAAAAATGCTCCCTTGGTCATGAACTTCTTTTATTTCCAGTAGATCATTTGCAAATCTCACATGCTACCTCCTTCTGAAATTTATTTATTTTTTTCATAACTAGCAACCAATTGGTCAGAATAATTCCTTAAAAGCTAAATAACTGTCCCATTTCTACATCTCATGTGGTGTCGCCTAGATCTCGGGGGCTGGACATGAACACAGCACACGTATCTATACGTAGCCACATTGCTGAAGACAAATTTTATAATGAATTCAAATCCAATATTGTTGAAATTCTTGACAGTGGAGTAGTGCAAGGAATAGAACTTATAAATTATGGGTGCCCCTTCTTTGAAAACCGCTTTGGAGGTTTCTTTGTGCCTTGGCAAATACAGTAGGAATATGAGGTATTGTGTGGATCCTCCTGCACTGCACCTGATAAAAGAATAAAGAGCTGTGACATATTCTTAAAACAATAGAGGAATTAAAGGGAAACAATGGGCCAGCTGCTTCATTAATACAATCAAAAGGGAGCCCAGCACAGAGGAGTCCAGATAATTAAGCACTACTTTTTAGCCCTCCTTTCTATAATAAAATTGCTTAAAAATGTATTAACTACTTCATAGTTGTTAGATAGATCTATGCACTTGTTTATTTAGACTTGATTAATGCCTTTTTTTCCGTATGCAGCAAACATGCCAAGTCATAGTTTACAACAGTTTTGGAATAAAATAGAGTAAAATCATTGATAAAGATCTGCCCGCTACCTAGCAATAAATCAAAGCATTTTGCAAAAGGTCTTTTCTGTTTTTAAATGATTTTTAACATTTTTCATTGGTACCCTATAGGCGATGCAGGGCATTTGGGGGCATTCAACTTTCCAACACTGGCACTCCTGACATCTTTTTATAGAACATCCTAGCAGTTCCTGGGAGAGGGGGTGGGAATCGGACATGACCAGCAACTCTAGAGTACACTTTTGGTATTTGGGCCAAAGGAGAGGACAGAATTTTTTAAACAAAATTCTTCTTTGCCTTTTCACGGTAAGAGGGATAGATAAATGGCAACACAATTTGCCAAACACACTATTTATTCTTCATTAGCTTGATTATAGAAACATTCTTAAGAAAGCTTCACATGCTGTATGTTGAAATACAATTTACAACTTGAGATATCGAGGCTTTCATCGTCAATTCTTCTATAGGCAGCCTTTTCTCTGATGTTACCAGAATATTTAATTGCTTAAGAACCGGAAAATTGAGAACTGAATTCTTCTGCTGAATGTTGGGGTTGGATAAAAACCGCGCCCTGGTTTTCAACCGAATGTTTTTAATTTAATGCTTATGTCAATTCAACTTTAAAATTACAAACTTTACTCAGCCACGTGGTCAGTTTAAATAGAGTTTATTCTATTCTACCTGAAAAACAGAGACAATTAGAATGGGGAAGCAGGGAGACAAATGAGTAGAGTTGTTTAATCATATTCTGAGATTAAGAGAAAATTTTATAATTTTATATAATTTTACATTATATACAATTTAAAATGTATCAGATGGAGTCATATATCCAAAGATCTTTCTGTGTTATATCATAGTTTACATTTGGAAATCTAATTCTGGCAATAAATCCTGGCTTCTGACTTCAGCAGTTAGTTCCCTATTAGCTCAGCAAGTTTTCCTCGAATACCAGAAATAAAAGAATATTATAAATAGTCAGTAGGTACAAACAAAAATGACTATTTTAGGAGCTACCATACATGAATATTAATTCGAGTATTTCTGTTTTAAGCCTACAAAACTTACTTTGTTAGAGTGGAAAGTAAAAGTAAATAAACATGAATTGTTTATAGGCTATGAATGATGGTGTGACCCCTTCCGAGTACACATCTTAGAACACATGAGGTTATAAACGGTGTCCTTATGGCAATGAAAAAGACTAATAAATGTCGGTAGTGCTATGGTGTAAAAATACTAAATTGCAGCACCATCTTGCAGAAAGAAGTTTGGAAATGAGCTTAAAGTAACATCTGGGAATTATTTGTCATTTCAAATATACATGCTTTATTATTCAATGTGAATTCAACAGACATTGGTCTGATCAGATGTCAGAAAAAAAGAACTATGAACACCCTCATTACCCGAAAGGAAATAGCTATGTGCCAAATAGGAAGTACTATCATGTCGTTTTATAGACAAGGAAATCAAAATGACCCTGGTTAAACCAGTGTGTTTCCTAAGCTCCCCTTTTCTTTCAGGGGTCATTCCCTGGTCCAAGTTTATAATGGATCCTCACTAGATTTTCTGCCTTCTGGCTAATATACAGAACTCATTTTTTTTTTCCATAAGAAAATGCCTTTTATTGAAATAATTTCCTTCCTTGCACATGAAACCCAATCAGAAAAGTAAACATCTGGGCATAGTAGCTCATGCCTATAATCCCAGTGACGCGGGAAGATGGGATGGAAGGATTGCTTGAGGTCAGGAGTTCAAGGCCAGCCTGGGCAACATAGCAAGATTGTATCTATAAAAAATAATAAATTACTCAAGAGTGGTGACTTATGTACTGTAGTCCCAGCTACGTAGGAGGCTGAAGTAGGAGGATTGCTTAAGCCCAGGAGTTCAAGGCTGCAGATAACTATGATCAAGCCACTGCACCCCAGGACGGGTGACAGAGTGTGACTAATCCACATTTCTGCATAAGAGTGTGCCCAGAAAGTTTTGCCCTATGACTAAAAAAGGCACTCAGAACTTTCTGGAAAAACCTTCTGAACTAATGTTTGAGGCCCTGAGACTCAGGGGACCTACCTTGGGTTTAATCAAAATGATAAGCTGTTTTTATGGGATTTCAACTGGGAAAAATCCTGTTCACAGAGTCTTTTTAGCACTCCTGGAGTTTGGGCTTTGGTTGCTTCCCAGGAACTTGTGGTAGTGAACTGGGGTAGCCCATCTGACTGTCTCCCTGATCCTCAGGATTTTAAATGACCAGCCAAGAGGTGACATTACACTCCAAAGGCGAGCTGTCAAAATTTTGCCTGCAGCTGATAAACTGATTGCAAAGCTGCTTAAGACTCTGCTTGTAAACAAAAGCATTTATCAACTAATAATTTGCAATAAACTGATGTAACTCCCAGCTGAGCCCCTAACTGTAATTGTCTTTACCATCTGCCTATTAAAATACCATTCTTCATTAGCAATTGGGAGCAGAAGGGAGGAAATCTCCACCAAAATACACAACTTGTAAGCTTATGAATAATCAGAGTGCATTCCATACTTTCATTATAACTTGTGTGTTGGGTATGCTTAATTTTCATTCTTGCCTAGCCTGGGAATGCTCAGAAATTAGATGGAAGGGAAAAGAAGAAAAAAGAGGAAGAAAAACAAAAAAAAGAAGAAAAGGAAAGAAGCATCGTGCATGCTGCTGTTCTGCAGAGGAATAAATTACACAAGTTCATCGTACATAAGAGGCTGTTTGTAATTTCTTTCGTTTCTCCTTTCACTTTTCTGTGCAATATCCATTGCAGTATCCTGATGAAAACCCCCCAAGCACCAGGCTGGAAATGAACTTCTTTATTCCTTTGTCAGCTTGTTCATTTCTATTACACTCTTTGTTTTGCTTAAAAAAAAAAAAAATTCCAAAAGGCTCATTAAACTTCTCCAGGGAGTCAGATTAAAAGCACAGGCTCCTGTGGAGGGGTGGTACAGGGCTGGCAGGGCCTGGAAGGGTTGGATAGACCCACCGGGTGGAAGTGCTAGGCAGCTGGCAGAACCCTGGGTTTGCAGTGCGTTTTCTAGTTCCTCCCAGAGCAAGCTGGAAGTCTCCTGCCAAAGGTGGGTTTCAACATCTCTAAATTCAAATGGTCCCAGACTCCTTTTCATGGAAGAAATCCTGCCTCTTATGTTCTGACCAGATGTAACTGTGCGAGAAAGAAACAAGGAAAAGGGGTCAAATTCCTTTGCATTTTGTTTTCCTAAAAATCCTCTCTGAATAGTCAACATCACTGTATGTCTTCGGAAAGTTTATTAAGTTTTAAGTAGAAGGAGTGACAATTAAGTATGTGAATGCATTCTAGAAAAAGTGCTACTCCCTTCATTGCTGAAATCACTATGATTACCAGATAGTCAAGGATTTTTCTTCACAAAATACACTATTAAAGAAAACCCCACTGTTTTAAACACATAAACTGCCTTGATTCTAACATTTTAAAACTGTATATAGTATACTTCTTTTCCTATCCTTTTGCTGCCCAGATGGTTTCTTTCTCATGTTACTCCCTTTTTTCTTAGAATGTGTTCTCCCTCTAGAAAAGCTCAGTGATTCCCATGAATTACTATGTATTACAAATGAAAAGGGACCATGTCCTGTTATTAAGGTGCGCATTCTCGGGATAAAAATTTGTGTCAGGTTTTCTTATTATAACATATAATTTTAAATTAATGTTTGTGTTTTTATTTCATTTTTCTAAGAGCTTTCCCATAGGTAATTATTTTTCTTTCTACACTACTGTTAAATATAATAATTATTGCCTTTCATAGGCACGGTGGAAATGTTTTCTTACTGCGCCTGATCTGGAGAAGAAAGTTAATGAGGAATAATGGGTCTGATTATCTGTATGGGTTAGGGAGGACCTGAAATGCAGGAAAAATCACATGGGACTGTGTCCCTTGAATTTCAGAGACATCAAATATTAGCACAAGGGCTTGAGACAGATTTTAAATAACACAAAAATCTTCAAAGATACCGGTGTGTGAAGTATAATTCTTTCCAGAGATACTTCATTTCCTTCTTATCTTACTTTTCTGGGCTAAAATTCTGTGATTGTGGAAATTTTTTAATTAATGGGTAAGATATAGACTATGAGTAACTGTGTTGCAGTATGCTGGCTTATAATGTCTTTTAGAAAAATTAACAGAGAAAATCTATAACATAATTTAGTTGATAAGTTAATGTTTAGTTTAAAGATGAGTAAGATTAAATTTCTATCTTCAATAGTGGCTTCCAAATATACACAATGAAATGGTGGTGAAGTGTTTTGATTTTATTTCATTAAAAAATTTTGTGCAAAATGGATTATTTTCATGTCATTATTTAGATAAAACTAGAAGACATTAATCTGTAGTTATTACTTCTATGCCTAAAACTTTCATGATGGTCTATTCTAAAATATGGGAATTCAACTCATTCCTCATCCGAGAGGTTACTGGATCTCTACCCTAAGGTAGAATTTATAATTATATAATGGTTTAAAATAAAATACTTTCATATGAAATACGGCATAGTTATGGTATACTGATCCTATGTTACTTTCATTTATTTTTATTATGTATGTGATTATTATATTTTTCATGATACACTCTCTCTATGTATTGATGTGTGTTACACCTAGTCTCAAGTTCAAATGACTGAGTAGTCTGGTAAGAAAATGGTTTTGAACCAGTAACAACCGGCAGATGGCGCTCAGCACCTTCTACGAAGCCAGCCAGAAGAAAAGAAAACAGGGGCTTTATTTATTTAATTCTATTCTTCCTTAAATGTGAAGTTGCTACACCATGCTTTATAATCCCCCAAAGATTTATGTTAATTGACTAAACAACTTCGTGGTAATTTACAGACTATCCTCCCAAGCTCATCTACATGGCACTGCATTCAACGCACGCACCCATGTCAAGATAACAAAGCATAAAGATGTAACTTTTCCCCCCTGAAACAGGAAAAGAACAGAAGCCTGGGTTCCTGAAGGATAACATAAACTCACCCAGTGAGGAGAGCTAAGTTTACTTCTTGAAATAAGAATTACCATTTCTTTCCTTTCTAGCACCTTGCCTTCTTAAATGAAGAAGGCAAAAATCATATTTTGAATGTGTTATAATCTGCGTCATAAAAATTTAAAATCTCTTGTAACAAAACTCATTGAACAGATATTTGATGATCACCGAGACGCCTATGCCGCCTCTGAATTTTATGGGGAATAGGATGTTTGCACTGAAGAAGAAATAACAGGATTGAATGGTTAAGATTATTATACATGTAAAACTCATGAAACCCGTTACAAAGTCTATTTGGTGTTTTTGCTTTTTCTTCCCCTTTCCTCCTGCCTGATTTCTTCTGCTCTAAGAAGATGAAAACTTTGCTTTGAACTTTAAAACTGCATTGTTTTTCAGTCATCATTAGGTGTTCATAACTAGCCATATTTCATTTCCTCTAATTACATCAATTAAAGAGTGTGAGGATTTTTACCTGAGCACCCACACTCACCTTCTCCCCGTCTCTCATTGGTCATGAACTGAGTGATTCTCCCCACTGAATTTAATGGCCTTGCATATGACAAAGGTAACCAAAGTCTCACTATATTCCCAGCCCTTGTCATTCTTAGGTGGAAGTTTTGATCATAGTCTCAACTGGATGGTTGCTTAACAGGAGTCTTAACCCTTAAAGTTGTAATTGTTGAATTTCTAGGCCAAGTCTTAGTAAATTGAGTGCAAAGTGGTCTGGAACGGCTCCATGGGGCTGTGTATAATATGCGTCTTGTATCCCACCATCATTTGTGAGGCCTACTCAAGGCATGCTTTTAGAATTTGTGCACTATAGTTGCTTATGTTTTTAGAATTTGTGCACTATAGTTGCTATATAATCTTATTACCATTTTAAAGAGCATTAGCATATCACCAATTATATTAACAATAGTAAGACAATTGACATTAAAAACAAGTGCTTGGTCAACATTATAGCATATCGTATAATTTCAAAGGAAAAAAATGAGGCTCCAAGTCATTGTGACTCCACAAACAGAAAAAGGGAGTCCTGGTTCTGCCCTAGGCTTTGAAAATCTGTCTTTCAAGGTCAGCCCTTCACAGTCGAGTTAGAAAGGGCAGCGTGGAAGGCAAGGTGGCCTTCTGCCAAGGCTGTTGCAGATGAGAGGGTGATCTTAAGGGAATGAACTGCAAAATCTCAAATGTTTGCTCCTGTGATGATAAAACCAGGGCCAGATAATTTTTGTAAGACTTGTACGGCCTTCTGTTATACTTTATTGTGCAGTTTGGAATGATAAATTTTACTGGGCATTAATTTGCACAAAAGGGTCAATGCTATATTTAAGAGTGTACCAACTGTTTCCAAAAAGATTTTAGAAGGGTATATATGTTGTCTGTATCCCCAAATAGGTACAAACATCCTGAGATTGGTATCATTTAGCTATAGAAAAAGTGCTGTTATCCCTACTGTTAAGAATAAAGGGGAAATCGTCTTTAGAGTTGCACGGATGCTTCTTAGTTGGACTGTGTTGTGACAGGATTCAGAGAAATAGGTTCATGTTTTAGACCACATGTTGTCAGTCACCTCCAGGTATGAATCTCAAGTGAAATAAAACGAGCACAAAGAGAAGATGGTGGGTATCCTCTTCCGAGGATGAAAACCAGGGCATGGGGAAGAGTGAGAGAGAAGAATGTTATACTCAGGAATGCAGTTGATCAAGTTCATCAGAAAAACTGACTTGGATGATATTACGACGGTTATGTGTCCACATATTTGTCTCCATTTACTGATGCCCAGGTCACAAATAACTTCACACTTGGGCATGGCCTGTACATCCCATCGAGGCCAGGAGTGAGCAAAGCGGGCAGAGGGAGAGAGATTTAGACACACATCTGTGGAGGGAAGATAAGATGGGCGCTGCCCTGCGACTTTCTGAGTGGGTGATATTCTTCTATGTTCCCCACAGCTACCTAAGTCTGTGTAAGCTGTGCCTTCCCCACTGTGAGTGGGTTTGTTTGAATTTTTTTATGTTTGCTCCTCTGATTGCTTGATGTTTGTTTTGGCAAATAGTTCTACTAGAATACTTGACTACTGCATTTTCTAAATGGAGCTTTTTGGTTTAATGACTTAGAGTAGCCAGAATATTACTAAGGAGAATGGAAGAGTTGACTTAGCACGTAAGTAACAAAATAAAATTTAGTGAATTAAACTAACTTGAAAAGTTTAATAAATTCAAAGGTTTAGTTATGAATTGAAACGGAACTGAAATTTTTAGGCTATTGTGTAATATTGCTGAAACACTTACTGTGAAATCTCATTCCTAATAATGGGGAGATCCTTAGTCATGAGCTGCCATTTTAACAGAATTTAGCAATAGAATAGTAATAAATGGTTAAGCAAAAACTCATATAGCTTTAGTTTGTGTTCTTGAGATCAAAACCACCTTCTTTTTTCTAAGTATTTGTAAATTTGAATACCCACTCTGGGTGGCACAATGCTGTATCATACCATGGCTCTTCTCTCTGGCTTTCTTACAGAGTATTGTGCTGAATAGTTAACTCCAAATCCTAAGGAAAACTGTTAAAGACCGTTTGTGAGGGAAACTCTCCTCCTGGCATCTAGGAGATGCTAAGGGGAATGTTTTGGAATTCAAATCCCTGCAGTAATTAATTATTTCCTATATTTTCATAGTCTACTCTTTTAATACTGTTTACTAGATCAAAGATAGTTAAAAGATGAGTCTGCTATCTCTTCCACCTACAGCTTGGTAAAAATCAAAGTATAAATAAAAAGGCAAATAGAAAATGAAAGTGTCATTTTTGGGGATAAAAGTGAATCAACCTTTCTTTTAATGAATTTGTCTTTACACAGGCACGGAATGTACAGAAGATTATCTTTCTTTAAATCATCATTGAAATGGAAGTGAAAGAAGGAGATATATTGCTGAGGTTATGACTTGGTTTTTTTTTTCTGTACACAAAGGATCCACCAGAATGACCTTGTTGACGCATTCGGTATAGCCAAAAAATTAGGGAGTGGAAGATTGCTGAGGAAGGAACTGGAAAAAGTTAAGGCAAGATATAATTAAGGCTTGAAAAGGATTTCAGCAAGATGTTGGGTCAGGCTAAGGACAAACTGTGGTAATGTTTTATAAGCAGTGATAAGAAGAAAGACATGCAAAGAAGATATAGCATAAAAATAAAAGTTCAAGATCAAGGCTTGTTCTACGGTGTAGCATAAAAATCAAAGTTCAAGATCAAGGCTTGTATACTGGTTCTTTGGGAACCAATGAAGTTCAGACACAAGTAAAATGACAAAGTAAAATAGAGTGGGTTCACCTCCCATCCTCTCTTTCCTTCCCCCACAAAAAAAAAATCAGAGGAGAGGGAAGGCTAGGAGAGGTAAAAAGACAAAATTCTAACTCTTGAGAACATTTATCTGAATCTTTGAAGTATCCCACAAAAGGAAGTTACACAGGGCCAGGATATGTCCCAGAAAGCCAAGAAGAGACCCACAAGAATCAGAGAGTGAATCAAAGGAAAAGCCTGGCTGAAATTAACTCATGATAAAGCCTAATATCCTCTCCAGTAGCTCGAGGAGCTAACTCTAGCTCAGTTTCGATGCAAGAGATCTACTTGTATTTTAAATTGGATACAACAGGAATGTCATAAATGATCATGGCTCCTTCAGAGTTGGATATGTTTCTTGGAGTATACAAAGTAAAACAATACGAAAATTCCCCCAACATGAAAATTCTGATAGGTGGTAAAAAATTCCTGCAGAAAGAAACGTGAGCTTTTTTTTTTTTTAACTTCAAATCTTCCAAATAACAGACATTAGAACGAGACAGGAACTTCTTACAAATCTTTATGCATATTTTTATCCAACTCATTTGACTGTTTCTTATAAAGCTGTAAATATTTATGCTAATAGAAACCATGGAGGACTTCTGGATCTGGTAGCGATGAGGCAAATCAAACTCCCAAGGAGTTATGTGATGTGCCAAAGGTCACACAGCCATATGTGTACACATTTGTGTGTTTCTTTTCATATACCAATAACTCGTCTTCCCACGTAGAACTGCTGTGAGACTGACTTGTAGTCAATGACTTTAACTGTGGAAGACTGGATAGCATTTGTTAAACCCTTACTATGCCACCTATTTTTTTTCCAAACAATTTTATGAGGTTGGTGTTTTTCATCATGTCCATTGTAGTAAAGAGAGAGATAAATCATCTAAATATTTAGAGATTCTAAATTGTGGGACTAGAACCCAAGTCTGACCAATCCAAAACTCTTTGTTATGCAACTTCTCAACTGGCAAAAGATAACAATATCAAGTCAGCAGTCTACCAGGCACGGAAAACTCTCAGAATTGTCAACTTTCTTCTGTATCCATTTGAGAGACAGCCTTCATGATGGGGTGTCATACAAACATGTGGCCTTGATATAAGAGCACTCTTTCAGATAGTACAACTTGGAGGTTACCAATGATATTGTAATGGAGGAACTAAGGTCGTCCCAGTGAAGTAATAAAGAAATGGTTCTGTGCTTTCTAGACATACTTATATATTTCTTAGCTTAAGACGACAGAGAACTACTTGGCAGGAGTCTGATGAATCCATTCATAAGGGATAACGTGGTTATGGTACTTGACATGTTATTGTTTCAGTAGGTGTTTAAAATCAGTTAATTGCATGACCTTGGGAGTACCTAGATAAAATATATGTTAAAATACATTTTCTGGCTTCATTAATGAAATGGAACTCATTGGCAAAATTATCTAAGAAAAACATTATGCTGCCTATGTTTGAAAAGCGTTTCTTCCATAACTAGTTCAAAAATCTATTTTGCTTTCTGCTTTCCCTGGATCTTGTTTTATTGATGTTGTTATTTTATTTTAGTTTTTTTTTTTTAAATAGTACACACGGATTTAATGGTAAAGTTTCTATAAATGGTAACAGAAGACAAATGTAAGAATCTCTGAATACAGTACAAATGAACTTCACCCTTAAGGAGAGAGGGAAAAAGAAGGAGAGAGAGGTGTGTATTCCCTCATGAAGGTAAGTTTTCCCTCAGCATCTGACATATGCAATTACTTACTTAACTGGAGATGCTTGCTATAAGGTAAATCAAAACTGTTTTCATCCTTTAGTTGTAAGACATGCTAAAGTAATAAATAACAGCCTCCCCCTAGCCAGTTCTGTGTATATTTTTTGCAGGGGAAAAAGAAAGGTTTTCTTCAACCAGTAAGATTTTGGAAAGAAATTGGAACCCTTGAATGATTTTGGAAATTAAATCATTATTCAAATAGCAACAGAAGCTTGGCTGTTGCAAGTTTAAGATATCAAAAAAGCATTTGAACTGCTAGTCTCTCGTAGTCTCTCATCTGGCAGCCAAAAAAATTTTTTTATATTCCCCGATTGTCTGTTTTTCCCCAGTGAAAGTTATTACATTCCTTCACCCATTTTTTAATCAAAATCATTTCCAACTTATTTCAGTCTGTCACAATAATATTTTCATACGAGGAGTGTTGTAACCTAATTCCTTCATTTGAATAATACATTCGTTTTTAATTACTGTAACTTGATCTCAGATTATTCAAATAACTGTTTCATTTTTTATGCTTACCCTGACCCCAGTGTATTTATAGGCTTTTATCCTTACCTGATACCAGTGTAATGTAATTATAGATTGTATTTTAATCATCTACTATATTCTAGTGAGTATGTTTAAATCGCTCCAATCCTGAGTCTTTTATTTCTATGCCTTTTAAAATTCTACAATGGCATTCTCTTTGCATAAAAGCAATATTTTTGTAGTTTACAACAATGAATGAGTATTTTGCATGCATTGCTGACTACAGTTCTCATTTAATAATTTTAAAGTCACTATACAGGACGGTATGTAAAATCAAACCATGCTTTGTAAAGCACATCATTTGAAATCTTTACACCTGTTTGTTTTCAGCACTGTACTCCCCACCTTTTGTGCTCATGATCAGCGCAGAGGACAAGTTTCACTGGTGGTGAAAAAGACTCATCTGATATGAATTATTTTTCTAGTATTTTTACTATCAATCATTTGATTATTGCTTGACTATTTTCCGAACTATAACCCCACCAGGAAAACTCAGTATTACTGCCCTATTTTAGGCTGGTATCTGAGCATCTTGGCAGGATGGCTGATTGCAGCAACAAATTTAACAGTGAGTCAGGAATTTTGGTCTGAGAAGATGGCTGACAATATTGCCAAACTTTAAAGATCCAGTATTCATCTTATGACCAGATCGATAGGCCTGAGAAATGGATTTTCCTGAATGAATCTGATTATCTTCTCAAAATCTTGAAATCATTTTAGAATCCTCATTGTCCTTACTCTTTATAGTCAATCAATCACAAAAGTTCTATCACTTCTACAAAGAGTCTTTCAAATAGCCTTTTCTTTGCTGATGAGGTTCAGACCCCATCATCTCTTCATATCAATGTATAATCTCCTTACCTTCTGTCTTGTATTTTTCCAATCAGTTCTTCACACTTAGGCAAGAACGCATGGCTAAGGCACAAGTCTGATCCTGTTTACCATTAAGTAAGATCTTTGAGTGGGTTTTCACCACCTCTAGGAGGGAACTCAAGCTACTTATGAGATCCTGGAAGTAAAGCATTCTCTTGGCTATTACTTTGGATGATGAGAAACCAAGCTGATCTAAACAGATAGCACATAATTGTACGCAGAAACAAAATCCTGGAGCGGGATCACAAATGAGTGAGAGGTTATACGCTTTGACTTCTGATATTAATAGTTACGGAAAAATAGGACTTCCCATACATCACTCATGGTTATGACCACCGAACAAGTCTTCCAATTTTCTACCTATGCATTAGACCTCCCCTTGTCCCTTCATGTTCCACACTTTATCTTTAACCTCTTCTTTTCTTCAAAATAGATAAAATCATGAAGATAAATATAACATGGAAACCACTAAGAGTACAGTTAGTAACTACTGACTACATCCAGTTCATCCAGTGATATTTTGGCTACATTTTTACTTATCGTCAAGAAAATTGAATGAGGCCTCTTGAAAATTGATTTCTAGAAATACCAGTGACAAAATATTAAAATGTAAACAAGAGGACAAAAGAATTTGCCAAAAATATCAGAAACAAAAGGCCACTCGTCATGCCATTTTCTCCTATTTTCAAATCTATCTGCCGAATACAGAGTATATTAACGGCTAGAAATAACTCAGAGAACCTTGAAAATACATTAGCAGAGCAAAATGCCTTAAAATGTGAAATAAAATAATGGCACAAAATAGGGATTTTTAGGACAAACTGCCTGATAACCCTCAAACATGAATCATGCTGCTTTTTTCAACCTCCGTGGAGAAACACACGTCTCCCTTTGGATTTCTTCTACCATTTGGTGCAACATTGACTTTGGCTATATTAATACAAGCTTCATTAGAGAAGTAAAATGCAATTGTCTCCAGAGATCAAAGGACAATCCATTAAATAAAGCAACTGGAACTCTAGAATGAAATAATATGAAAAGTTAAAATTTTACGGTGAATCAAAATGTAAATCGTACTGGCAGACTGTGGCTAAATGCAGAACTGAAGATTAGCTTTATTAAGGGGGAATTGACAGTGGCTTGAATGATGTGAAAAAATATTAAAAGATATATGAATTCTAAACAATTCATTTTTATGCACTGGATTAAAACTGGCATTAGTACTATTTTAGTAAATTTAAAAGCATTGGTGATTAACTGTGTGATTGCTAAGAAATATAGAACCGAAACAAAAACCAGCTACTGTGATTTTCACAGCAAAGTTCATATTCAATGATTTAGAGACTCAAAGGACTGGTTTAATGTTAAAATAAAAACAAAATTAAGCCTGTTATAAACTGTGGTCAGTGGTTAAATGGAATGACACTTTGTATACTGATTATGTGGTCCTGAAATCTGTTAAGAAATTTGCCCTTAAATGAAACATAGAAAGAACTTAATGCTAACTGTTTCAAATCAAAGGTCATTATGAATTCTGAGAGCTAGAGCTCATGTTTGCCTGAAGGAAAGGGAGAGATGAGATGTGGGGACAGGTAAATCAAACTTCTTTGCACACTAGGGGTTCTAAGTTTGACTTCTTTTCAAATGCTTATCAAATGCTTGGTGTTTTTTTCTTCTAAATGGAAATGACAGATTTTAAAACACTTTACTGTGTATTTCAGTGCATTACATCACTTAAGTCATTTACAAAATTGTGTAAAATTACCCTGAAATCGCATCAAGTACAGCAATGAACCATGAAACTAAAAGAAAAAAAAAACATGAAAAAATTGCATTTCACTTTGCAGGGAAAATATAACAGAGTCAGGGGTCTCAGAATGAAATCGTTACTCCTGTTCACGTTTTGAACACAATCTAACTTAATGCAATGTTCTGAGAATCCACGAGTCTTTTCTTTCTAAAAAGAAAACACTGAGGGCTTAAAAAAAAAAAAAAAAAACCCTATTGATTCAGTAACTTATTGTAAAACAAACAAATAAAAAAAAGCAGAAGTGAAAAGGAATAACCAAGGATAACAGAAAATGAGTATCTATTAACGTCCTAATTGAAGTAGAAAGAAGTTATCTGTGAAAATCCTGAGTGGTTGTATTAAATATCATTTTTGAAAATTTTGAGCAAGATTATTTGATTTTGAATATTTTCAAATGAACGTATGTGTGTATGTATCGCCTATATTTTCTAAATCTTCAAAATATTTTCACAAAATTCAGACTTTTCCTCATGATAAATAATGTTAATGTTGATCTAGCTTTATCGCCCACACCCTAGAATTTTAAGGCTGGCTCATGGACCAGAAGGCGATGAATTGTACCTCTGTCTGTTCCCTACATCCCATAATTACAGCTCTAGAGGATCAAAGAGAGTCCTGGATATTCACCAATTAATCTTAAAAGGGCTGAAAAGAAGACAGTAGGCTGGAAATTTAGTCAATAAAATATCCTAGTCAAGTTTCAGTACCCTCCCATTTCCAGACCCTGAGAGTAATTAGTTTGCTCTTCAGTTTCTGGGAAGAGCAGAGTTTCTGCATTCATAGAAGCTTTTCTTCCATGCTAATCTGCTGCTGGGGTAGGTTGGCCCCCCTAGTTCTTTAAGGTCATGATGTTTACGACCACTTTCTTTTAGATAGAAAAAATAACTCCCAATCCCTTAGTAAACCACCAGGCCCAGTTAGTGATTTTATACCATTTTTCAGGCTACCCAAGAGAATCATCCTGATATAGTGCAACGGAGTGGCATGTTTTAAATCAACAAATCTGGGTGAGGAACTCAGCTGTGAATATTCATTCAGCATCTGCAAGACCTTGGGCGGTTTCCTTAATTCTTCTGAGACGCAGTTTCCTCATCTGGACAATGGGGGTTATGCTTCTACTCACAGAGGACTGTGTGCCTGCCCTCGGAGATCACTTCCTATGAAGGGAACACAGAGATGAGCACGGAACAGGCGCTTCAGAAATGTTAGCTCTGCTCCCATTATTTCACTTAGAGCAGTAAAAACCATTCTTTGGAAGCCACAAGTAGGGCAGACTGTAAAATATCACCTGCTGGAGGTCCTGTCCCAGAAGGTGTTGGCCTTAGAAAGCTCATTCCGTTAGCACCTGTTGTTGCCCTTGGCTCTTTTGGGGAGTGATTTATATCCCTGATTTCAGACTGCTATTCTGGAAGAAGAGCGGCCCTGGTTAACTTTCAGATCTCTATTGTCTGCTGCATTTTTGGAATAAATATGCGCTTGCTAATACCCTGTATGCGAGGAATCCAGAAAATAGATATTGGCTTTAAAACACCTCAATTCTTGGGATTTACATAATTTTATAAATCCACAAGAGTCCTAAATTACCAGAATTTTGTTTTGTTTTGATTTTCAGATCACAGCTTAGCTTTTAAAAGTTGGATAGAGAAAGGGCAATTATTAAAAAAAAAGGAAAAGGTCAGGCGTGGTGGCTCACGCCTGTAATCCCAGCATTCCGGGAGGCCAAGGCCAGTGAATTGTTTGAGCGCGCCAGGTGGAGACCAGCCTGAGCAAAAGTGAGATCCTGTCTTTACTAAAAATAGAAAAAAAAAAAAAGAAATAAAAAAACTGAGGCAAGAGGATCACTTGAGCTTAAGAGTTGGAGGTTGCTGTGAGCTATGACACCACAGCTTGAAACTCTGTCTCAAAAACAAAACAAAATAAAAAAATATATAAAATGAAAAATAAAGTCATTAGGATTCATGTGCTATTTTTGGATTTTTTTTCCTCTAGTATATATTTTTTATAAATATGTATATTTATTACATGTAATTCACATTTATTTTGAGAAGTTTCAATGGGAATTTAAAAAGATCTGTTGTAATACATACATTAACATGACAAATGCTAGCTATCCTAATAAAGATCTTCTAAACTTTAACAATG
Source organism: Perodicticus potto (assembly GCA_963574655.1). Taxonomy (NCBI): domain Eukaryota; kingdom Metazoa; phylum Chordata; class Mammalia; order Primates; family Lorisidae; genus Perodicticus; species Perodicticus potto. The sequence continues at coordinate 43,550 of CAUYRH010023471.1, forward strand.
TGGCTGAATTAGAAATGTTGCCCTAAGGTTAAAGATTATATCATTTGTTATCAGTATTGTGCCGTTGAGTCTGAATTTGTTTATATCCAAAATCTGGTTAAGTGTTTAATTTAAAACATTCCGAAGCAATTGTGAAAGGATGCATGTGTGTTTGTGTGTGGATGTTTTGTGTGCATATATGTGTATATATGACATAGTTTGGGGCATTAATTTTGCAAATAAAAACTATAAGTGTGCAAAAATATTTATATGAACGAGGCTTCTGGATAGATATTCCATTTCTAATAGTCAAACTTGATGCACATACTGGTCCCTTGGCATGCCCAGCTCAGAGCCATCTGTTATGCTGGCTCAGTGCCCACTCACAAGGAGTTATGCCAGTTTAACATGATATAGGTGACACCAAAATGAAGGTTTGAGAGGACAGATAGTGGAGTGAGCTATGAACCTTCCTGTAGTCAGGACCGTTGGTGGCTGTCTCTATTGGAGTGGAGGATTTGTGTTAGTTAACTCTGTGGATGCTGTGTTACCAAAGACTCCATTCGAAAAATTAGAAAAACAAAAAATCTGTGTACTGTCTGTCACTTTATCAGAGTATTAAAAATTTTACCAAAGTGAGGAAAGTTAAATACAGTCACCTAAGACCTTGTACCATCTTGGAACAAAGATCATCAGTACACCTATTCTAGAGTAGGTTAAGAACACAGAGGGAGTATACTGATTTTCAAAGAGACTGTGAAAGGATTATGCATTAACATATATAACACATATATTTTTATGGGAAGAAGTAAGCACTGAAAGCATCCACTACTTAAATTTTTGTTCAAAGGGTTTCTGAAATGCTTTTCTTATACTACATCTGTCAATTTCACTGCATTTATGTGCTTCAGTCTTTATACTAATGTATTGAATTTCTACTCTATCTCTGAGCATCCAGTAATAAAGCATATATATATGTGAGAATATATATATATATATATATATATATATATATATATAAAATCCGTTGTTTTTGTCTCAATTTTCCTATAATTTTTTTTTTTTTAAAGAGACAGAGTCTCACTTTATCGCCCTTGGTAGAGTGCTGTGGCATCATAGCTCACAGCACCACCAACTCTGGCTTAGACAATTCTCTTGCCTAAGCCTCTGGAGTAGCTGGTACTACAGGCGCCCACCACAACGCCCAGCTATTTTGTTTTTGCAGTTTGGCCGGGGCTGGGTTCGAACCTGTCGGTATTTGGGGCTAGCACCCTACTCGCTGGGCCACAGGTGCCGCCCTTCCTATAACTTTTTATAACATGTCCATCCTGTTAAAATTCATTAAGAAGCCTTCCACTGCCATGTGTTTTTTGAGTTAAACTTATTTTTTCAGGGGTGAAGCACTACATAGATGTTTGTGAAGGAAATCAAAGGAACAGATATTGTATATTAACCAATGCATCAAGTCAGTTGAGTCCAAGGAGGCCTTAGCCATGCAAAAGTGAAAATACCCACCCCAATATTCTTAGAGCATCACGGGATTTTCCTCGGCCCCTTTATAGTTAAATGCATGGTTTACATTCTTATCAAAACAGCAGTAAATTAGGAAGATGAGAAAAACTTGCAGAGCACAGTCTGATTGACTTTCTCTATTCCTGACTTTGTAATTTATGGGCTAGAATCACCTGGTCAGATTAGGTAGCACAAAGCCTAAGGTTGCAAGTAAGAGATAATTTTCATCATTAATTTGTTAAGCCACTTACTCCATCTATATTCATGGAACACATATTAGTCAAGGAAACGTGATGCATAAAGGGTAAAAATGGACAATTCCCTCAAACTGCTCACTCTGTACTCAGAAAAGATGGGTCCTGTGACACTGGCCTTTCATTCCACTGGACCTATGTGCCGAGATGATGATGTATCTCTAGGGATGAAATGTTCATGATGCCTATAGCAAACTGTCCCCCAACACTGAGATAATAGGACACAACTAAATGTCTGTCAAGAGGATACACTTGTGTTATGTGTCCTAGTATCATTTGGTCATTTTTCAGCTAAGTTAGTTGATTTTCCTGATATCTCTTTCTTCCTAGGGTGATTCCAAGGATAGTATAGCACAAATAAAATGTTTAGCACAGAAAAAGGACTGAAAAATATTAGTTCAAGCTGGGCATGGTGCCTTTCACCTGTAATCCTAGCACTTTGGGTGGCTGAGGCACGTGGACTGTTTGAGCTCAGGAGTTCGATTCCAGCCTAAGCAAGAATGAGACTCCATCTCTACTAAAAAAAATAGAAAAACTAGCCAGGCATGGTTGCAGGAGCCTGTAGTTCCAGCTACTTGGGAGGCTGAGGCAAAAGGATAGCTTAAGATTAAGAGTTTGAGGTTGCTTTGAGCTATTACATCACAGCACTCTACCCAGGGTGACAGAGTGAGACTCTATCTAAAAAAACAAAAACAAACAAGTTCCTTGACGCTACCTTGATTTATCTTATACATCAAGGTAGTGTGATTCAGCCATAAATAAGACATCCCATTACTTGCTTTTGGCTTTGCTTGAGGTCTCTCTCCTATTTGAAAATGTGATCTGAAATAGTACAACCTTTCAAAACTGGGTTAATTGTTCAAATGCATCTTCTTGTTATCGTCTCCCTAAAAAAGTCCTGGTTTCCTGCCTAAAAACAAAGATGTTATACAACAAAATCAAAATTCTATATTCTTGCATGGTATATATTTAACACACTATTATTTCTCTTATATAATACCCTACATAATTTTTTAAACCCAAAATATTTATACAGGAAGCATACTTAAGTTTATATGTGCTTTTATTTTAAATATAGTTCACTATTAATAATTGATCAAATAAAATGACGTGCACAAGTTAAGCTTCGGATATGTGCACGATGACCGAGCCTGTTTTAAGTGGATCACTGGTGAAGGAACACTCAGCAGTACTGAGACACCACGTAGCTCTGCATTCCTTCTGATTTCTTTAAATATTAGGTAGTCATAAAGTTCATGTGCAATTTACTACATTAAATTATCTTAAACTGTACATGAACTTTATGTCCACACTATATATATGCTGCATGAGTCCTACATGAACAAGATAAAACCCCCTTCTTAACCCATCAGCTACTTTCTCCTGCATATAAATTTTTTCTCACACTGTGCTCCAGGCCCCTTGGCCACCTGGTCCAGGGCCTTTACACGTGCTGTTCCCTCTACTTGCCCTCTGATACTCTCTCCACATTGCAAGTCCCTCTTATCCATCAGGGAAGCCTTCCTTGAGTTCCCATGTAGATCCGATTCCATTCTTTAGCACTCTAACTCTCTCCATATATGCCCCTAAACTCTCCCAGGATAATTCCCACTCATTGGCTGACCTTTCAATTCAGCCAATTTAGTGTCTCACCTTCCAGAGATGCGAAAATCAAGCCTTCCCTGTTTTGTTCACTATCATCGCCTTAAAACCTATCAGAATGGCCAGCACATGTAGGCAAACAATAAATGTTTGTTAAATGAAGGGATATCATTATCCCCAGCAATGGTCAGGAACACTAAGGAGGCCTCCTCTTGCATGCACCAATAAGCATGGTATGAGGGGAGAGAGGTCACGGTGAATGAAAAGAATTCATGGTTGAATTCATTCATGCATAAATGCATTCATCATTCTACCATTCCTACTAGGATTACAGTTCAAGATATTAATAAAGTCAAGTTCCTTGACACTAGCAAGTTATTATCCACTTGGGTAAAAAAATACACACACACACACACACACATAATTCACACATGTAGTTATCAAGGGACAATTCATGTGTCAAGCTGAATCATACATCATCACTTGTTACAGGAGCTTAGGGGAGTAGAAAATCATTAAGGAAAAGAGATGGGATTAGAGCTGGTTCATGAAGAATGGATGAGGCTGAGATTGTGGACAGGAGTCTTGCCCTAGGAAAAGAACCCAGGCCTGCTGGCACTGTGCTTCCGTTTGGCCATGATGGCAAAGTCAAGATAACTTTCTTTTTCAGTTTGTAGTGTGTGATACAGTGAATGTAGGAAACCCATCTGCTTTCTCTGGGCCTTGACTTCTTCATCTTTAAAATTAAAAGGCTGGTAGTTTGGTTCCTTTTAGCTGCTTCAAAGACTAAAACTGACAAATGGGATAAAGTGATAATACCATGCCAATAAATACTGCCACCGGTAGACAACTCTGGATGAGTTTTTGCTTGAAATGAAATGAAATGATTTTCTATGAGTCTAAAGCCTACTCATTGGTAGGTTGGAATGGAGTAACAGAAAGGTGAGAATCCAGTAAACACATCTTACAGCCTCCATCTTCCTAAACTTCCACTAGCCCCCCTACTATGGCAGATTGAAAATGACTGGGAAGGGAATGTCATGATCTAAACAGATGCTTGTTAACACAGGCCTGGAAGCCCTTTACTGTCAGGCCTGAGTTTCCTGTAATGACTCTGGGTCCAGCTGTGGATGTCTTCCTAAATGAATAATCCATTCATATCATAACACGCCAACTACCTGAGGCATGCTTTCCGTAGGAACTTTCAAAGTTAATAGTGGCTTAGCTTTCTACAACAGCTCTCAGGTTGGGTAGATTAGAATAACTTAGGAATGCATATTGAAACTTGTCTCCTTATTGAAAATCTAGTTAACATTTCTGATTAACATATTCCTAAAATTTTTACAATAAGTCTCCTAAAAATGGAGTAAGAAGTTTATTTTTCTGTTATGTTAGAAATCAAACAACTGAAATAAAAAACCCTAAAGCACAATGTCTGTTGAAATATCTAGAACGTTAATGCTATATCATTTTTGGTAATTATAAATATCCATTATAGTGTCTGAGTTCATCTATAGAAGGCTTTTCTATTTAAATTTAGGTTAACTTGAGTCATGGCGCAACTATGGAGAGTAGATAGAATTTAGCCTAGCTGTCATATCAAAATAACTACGATGGTGTATGGTGTGTGGAATAAATAAGACAGACAGAAAGAGAGAGAGAGAGTTTCAGTTGCCAAGCATGCATTATGTTAGACAAACAAAATTCCCCCAATTTTCAGAACTACAGAGGGCACCATGACCTTGTCAACCTTCACTGATGCTATAGTTTGTACATGCTATTTGGTGATTCTTTTTTTTTCTTTTAACATTATTTTTATTAAATCATAACTGTGTACAAAATATAAAATATAACTATAGCCCAGGATGAAAGAGGGAAGGGGAGGGGAGAGGCGGGAGGGAGGCCGGGTGGGGATCATTTTCACCAATGCCTTGGTTTTCCTTTGGTATTCACAAAGCAGGAATTCAGGAAAGTTCGTCGAAAGCAAGGATTATTTCATACTGATATTACTAATATTCATTTGTCATTGTCACAGGGAGTTGTGGGTCTTCTTCCCCATTACTTTACCCATACAAATGCAAGGAAATCCCTGTACTCTCCAACGCGCCTTCTATGGAATGATCCCTGATCGTGGACATTCCTCTTCTGAGCTTCATTTGGATCTAGTTATAAAAGCCCTGGGAGACATATGAGGGTTTTAATGCTTGGTGAATATTTGAATGATGAGGGAAGAGGGTGAGGAGGGAGGTCCCAGACTTATGAGCCCTTCTGTGAACACCAGAAATCCAGCAGAATGAGGAGAAGCCAGGGAGATGAAGACAGAAAGTAAAGAACCCACTGAGTAGTTTTGAGTAGGGATGGGTGTGCTCATGCACCCTGCACCCTCCCCAGACTGTTGGCAGGGGGCTACCGAGTATAAGTGTGTGTTCGAGAACATGGGGAATTCATTTAAGTCACCAAAGGACATCACTAGATGCAGTCACCCCTATTGCAAAAATTGTCACTTCAAAGTATTTATCAATGTATTTTGAATTATGGAGTCATAAAATATATTCCAAATATAATAACCATGGCTTTTGTCCTGGATATGGAGGGAAATTTTTAATATGTACTTAGATTTTCATTTTTAATTACACAGGTGACTGCTTAAACATTCCCGTTAATATAGGAAATTAAAATGTTTTTAATAAGTTGAAATTAATAATTGTTTTTATAATTTTATACACGGACTGAGTTTTTTAAAATATACCTTTTAAAGGGAAGCATATGCATTTTGGTCGTTACAGAGTTATCTGTCTTTAACTTACGAGTCTAATCTACAATGAGGGTAAGTGATTGGGCTGCTATAAATTTGGAGATAAAATGCCTTTAGACGTCACTCTAACAAGACTTGCATGCTATTAGTATTCCCTCAGGGATCAATTTTAAAAGTTGTAACACAATAAAAAAATGGTTGGACTATATTTCCCCACAGCTTTCATTTTATTATGTTGCATGAAATATGCCCTTATTGGCCATAGCATTACTGGAAGTAAAATATACTGGGTACTGAAAAATTCTGTCACTTTGTATTAGCTGTAAATTATCGACTAGTATAAACCCTAATTTCATTTGTCACATTCTGTTGCATTGCTGCTCTTCCCTGTTCCCATTCTGTCATTCTGGCAGGCCCGCGCTGCCCCAGGTATCACGGCATCGCCATCTGCACCCGACATCTGTCTCTCTATTGATCACACGGGTTTAGCACTTGATCAAACAGAGCACAACAGAATACATCTCTTTTTGCAATACTGCCAATGCCAACTGCTGCATGAAATCTACCACAAAAGCCTCCTTTACCTAGTTTAAAAACTGCATTTGTGTGACTCTGCTTTGCTATCAAACTCAGCATTTTCTCCTCTCCGGTGTCACATCGCGCAAGAGTTAAAATAAATCTGTTTTCGTATGTTGGAGAATTAATCAGGCTAAATGTGGCCAATGCCACCGATGACAAAGGGAGTGACGAGGAGAATTATAGAAAATCACGTCTGCTTCTCAGGCCCACCTCCATGGAAGCCATTGTTCCTCCTTGCCTAGTCTGTCTGGGGGCATTTGTCAGGATGTGTGACACCTTCGCCTGCCCCACCGAGCCTGTGTCTGTCATCCAGCTGTTCTGCTGCTTTGTCCCAGGAGCCTCCAAGCTCTCCAGGCCAGGAGACGGCTGCTCCTTGGTGGTGTACAGTGTGCGTGCCCTTTAGGACGCCTACATTTCGACTTGTATAGGCAGCTCCTGAGAAGTCTACAGGAGCATCACAGATTTCTGGTTAGCTGCAGGGAAAAACAGTGGATTTTCAAAAGGGTTACAGGGTTTTTACCTGTGTGGCTCTCACTCACCTTAAGGTAGGGCTACATGCACAGTCATGCAAACCAACGCCAAGATGTTGCAATAAACAGCCAGCACAATGCAAAGATAAGGCCACAGGGAGATATTCAGGGAGAGTGAAAGCTAGAACAGCAGCGTTTTCAGTTCCCAGGAACACAATAGTAGGATTAAGGTAGGCAGTTATTTTTTGTTCTCATATTTTTACACTTTCCACAGTCAGACAAATTGTTTCCAGGGAGAATATCTTACACTCGCCGTGTAAACAAATAAATAAAAATGCCCTTAAATTTTTAGGACAGATAGCCATATCATGTTTAAAACCTATTCAATATCTTACTAGCCTGAGATTGCATACTTTATTTATAGCCTTACAAATTACCTTGGGGGAAGGGAGCAGAGAAAAGCTTCGACATTAAAAATGATCAAGGCCTTTTTTTTTTTTAATTTTAACTGAATCATGGTGGTTATAAAATTAGAAACCCTTGTTTTTTAAAAAAAGCAGCATTAGTTACATAATAAGGCAAGTGGATTCTGGCAATGTATTATTCATAAGATGTTTTGCAGCCAAATACATTACAGTATATAGTTGCACCAACAAATTAATATTTTAGAGCTAATTGAAATTGTTCTTCCTATAAAGATTAAGCCTCTTCTACCCAACACACTTCAGTCATTAAAATAACACTTTTAAAGCCTTGTCTAAATGATGTCTGACATTAATGCAGAGCTATATTAAAGCACTCCAATGACCAGTTCTTTTGTAATGTATTCTATATGATCACACACTGGGTCAGAGTTGGGAAGTGTGCACGAAGTGGTATCAAGTGGAAGCTAATTAAAATATATTCTTTATAGAACTTTACAGAAAAAAGGGACCAATAATCATCAGAAGGTATTCTGAAAATGGCATTTCTGAAAGGCTTGCAGCATGCTTTTATTCTCTTTGCATACGGGTAATTTTTGACATAAAGGTTTTATTATAGCCCTGAAACTTGGGTTGGAAAATATTTTTTGACTACGTCAATAAATTCATTATGAAGTCTTTCAAATGCCTTTCTTACATAGTTTTCATTTCCAGGATAATCAAGTTTCACTTTGAAACAACGAAGGTTTTCAGTATTTTGCCACATTTTCATTCAACTAAATAACTTCCTGCAAACAGTGTTGGCTTTCTCTGCTCTTCCTGCTGCTGATGCTGCTACAACTATTACCAAACACACACACACGCTCTCTCTCACATTACATTGCTTCTGGTCGCCACAAAACATAGCAAAGCGGACACATTTAAGGTCATATCTATGGCAGACTTGTTTGCCCACAACAAAAATCCTCCCAACAATAGCTGCTTCAATCTTCTTCAGCCAGGGCCAATTTTGCAACACTCATGTTTGGGCTTACAAATCATGCCCTGGTTTTGTTCTCTGTTTATCCTCAGATGCATCTGTGTTTAAAAGGAGGAAAAGAAGAAACTTCCATGTTTTACCTCCATTGATAGAAAAAGAAAGTTAGTCACTACCACTCCTTTTTACCATTCACATTTCTTATGTTCTTTTTTGAGAAATTAGAACAGCAGGTGACAGAATAAGAAATTTAGGCAGAATATTCATCTCTAGAGGTCAGGGGTCTTAGACAAAGACGTTGTTCCTGATGCCTTTTATTCAGAGAATTTTCATTGATGTCACCTCGTCTCAAACTTTTCATCCCTGCCTGGTATGACAGAGCTTCGAAGCCTGACTTACTCCTTGCTGTCTAGAATAAAGCACACGTTTATGAATGGATAATTCTACTCCTGATGCTACATATTTTCAAGGCAGTGGCCCTAAGAAATTCTTTATCAAGCTAGTTGAATATAGACTTATGGCTGATATTGGCTTTTAAATGAAATAACTTTAAGTTCTCTTTTAATGTAAGCCCTCTCATCAACAGAAATGAAGCAGCCACCTCCCCCATCGTGCATAATTATAATTTGCCTTGATCCCCAATCTAGCTTTTGTGCTCAATGGAAATTCATTGATCGTAAGCCAATAAACCCACTCATCTCACTAGGAAAAAGTGGACTTCATTTGTCCCTTATTCCTACAGTACTGAAGGGGAAGCCAACCCTACCATATTAATAAATAATAATGAATTACATTTATTATTGTAATTAAAACCAGATGAAAAACTAGCTAGTGAATACTTGCACCTAATATTTAGGAACCAGGAATTAAAAATCTAAAGATAACTGTTCTTAAATAGTACTCTAGGAATGCTAACAATAGTACAGGATCCATACTAAGGATAAATACTTAGTGAAATAGCAGTATAAAATCCAATCCTCACTTAAGGAATGACACATTTAACTAGTAGCAATTATTTAGTAGGAACAGAGATTAGGGTATTATTTTTATCTCTATATTCAGTGATGTTTTTGTCACAACTCTGTGGCAGGGAAAATGCATTGTTACATTACTATATCATGTAGCGATGAATATATCATTGATGAATAAGCAAAATGAAATTTTTTTTAACCAATGTGTTCTTAAACTTTAAAGCAGTTGAATCAGATTATCAAAAATTATTTTTTTGGTTTAGATGTGCTTTGAAGTTATTGACTATTTAAGAGACTTAGGGTCATCATTTGCATTTTAGAAATTCAAATTTCTTTTTCGTAAGCATAAATTTGTTTTTCTCTGGTGGCAGTTCTTTCTAACATAATTCAGATCTCCAGTGATAATCTTAATTCCAAAAGGAATTAAGGAGATTTGTAGTAAAATAGAAGTGGATTCTCAAGAATAGTTTTGATTAACATTTCTGGTAGAGAGGTGAGGTGTATGTGAATTGCACTGAGAGTTCAGAGGAGCTGTCTCCAGGTGGGCCCTGTGTGTAAAGTTTATGGTGGGGTTTATATGGTTTCCAACCTCCAAGTGTTAAAAGTCAGACTTTCATGCCACAAAACCCATCATTAGAATTTAAACCACTGATCTCTAGAACCTAGGATTTAAATTCCCAGCATATCATTATGTAACAAAAAAGTCACTTGTCATGGTGAAAATTGCAGCTAATTCCAGGCATCCTACAGCCCCTTTGTTTGGTTTGCTAATGAGAAGCAGTGAGAGAGGAGCACGCCCCCTTTGGGTGACCTTGGCCTCTGAGGTTGATCCTGCTCAGGTGTGTCAGAGATAGCTCCCACACAGTCAGAAATCAGATGCCTTCTGGAAGCTGGAAGCGCTTTTATGCACTCAGAGAGGCATTCTGGGCTTTGCCCCCTGCTCCCTCCCCATTATAGTACAAGAAAATTCTACTCAGGTGGTTCGAAAAACTTGTTCAAACTGTTACAGTGTCCTAATGAACATCTAAACAATCAACAATTAACATTTTAGATTTCCCTATGTTTTCTATTTCTATATCTATAAGAGACAGAAAGATGTTCAGGCAATTAGATAAAAGGTTTATGAGTGCAACCTTATGAATCAAGGAGGTAAGGGTTGGAAGCATATGTGATGTATATTCTTTAAACTACTCCTAAAGTTCATTTCAAATAAGGTGGTTAATTTTTTCATTATGTGTTGTTTGTTTATTCGATATAGTTAAGTTATAAACTAAGCACTATTTAAAATGTTCCAGTTTGACAAAGGAGAAAACATGTACAGAGGCTTAAAAACATGCATGTAGTCACCACAAACAACCAACTGTTTCCTGTTTATGACAAAGGAGTAAATAATCCATTGATCTGGCAGCGGGACACCTGCTTTGCAACGGACTCTGTATCAGTGGTCCCTGAACCCTCATTATTTTTCCTCAATTAAAGTTCATAGTCTCTGAAAGTCTGTGCTGAGCAGATGTACAACTGTTCTTGATGATAGAACACAGAAGAATCACAAATTTAGAAAACTACTGCCATTTCATAAACCCCAGAATCACATCATTTGTTGTGGGTAAGAAACATTACAAACAATATGTCTCTTTTATAGGCTGCTAAGCCAGCACATTACAGAAAAGAATATTAAAGTTCAAAAACTGTCACATGAGCAGTACATTATGAATACAGTAATGCATTTTTTTATGATTCAAATAATGGTTACCGAAATGAAAAAAAATAAAATCTTCAGTGGGTTATAATGCAAAAATTGTGACTGAGAATTAGACAAAATTGGAAATACGAGCAAAACCATGCACAAAGTAATGATCTGTAGAGAACTACAAAATGCAATAACGAATGTATTTCAGAAATATGGATTCGACTAATGCTAGTTTTATTTTCATCTTTTGCATAATTTTGAAACCTATGAGCACTGATCATTAAGGTAAACCATTTAAATGCACAAAGAATCTAGCTTCAAATATAACTAAGAGACACTCAGCTGAAGAACTTTTTTTTTAAAACAATCTACCTGAGGTCAAATACCACAGCATTATCCATTTAAAATGCTACATAAATATAGCCTCCATCACTCATAAACCTCCTTTTGTGCTTAAGAAAATGAGAAAGGGAAGTAAGCCATCAGGGAGATGTTCATTTCCATTTCATTTTTAAAATGTTATCTCAATGAGACATCGAAAAACATATTTTGCAGTAAATAAGATGAAGTTCCCACACTATATTTTCTAGTTCTTCTTTCCCTAAGCATAATTCTGACTCCACAGTATGTGTTCCACAGACTGTAGCAGATTGTGAGTCTTGAGGTCAGAGTATATGCTCAAAGCATCAATGGCTACACCTGTCATTTTAGTTTTCCCGGGAAGAATGTGTTATTGTTTAACGCTGTAACATGCATTTGTTACAATCTGACTTCATGTTTTGCCATGGCCGTGAAGGTAACTGTAACTACCTATTAACCAAGACATTTTACTAATATTTTAACTTCCAGTCTCTCTTATCATCATTTTGCTTCATTATTTGAGACATACATGATTTTCTCCGGCTAGGCAGTCTCCTGAAATCCATTTTGATTTCCCTATGTAACCCACAACATAGTTGACAAAGGTAAAAATAAGTCAAGTTTGTACTTTTTTAGCATTTAGTAACAATGTTTCAAGTCTGCCTGGTGTGACCACTGGAAGGAAAACATGTTCCCCCTGCTTATTTTGTTACTATTTATACCTGGTTAGCAGAGAATAGGTAGAAGAAATTATCAAATCTGATTGAAAAGTCTACCTTGCATTCAACTTAAAAGTCTGCGTGCTAGACTGATAATTCAGTTATTATAGGTCAGGATGAGAACACAGCTTCCCTCGGACAAAGGGGAGTGTTAAAATATTCCGAGTGGCCAAAGCTTCCTTAGCTTTGTTCCAGGGTAAGCTTTCTTTATAAAAATCCTTTTGTATATTTCTCCCAAACTGGATTTCTTACATTTACATTTAAAATGTCATAGTTGCCTCTAAGATACATTTCACCAATTTCCCTCTTGGCAATATTGGTTGTGCTCTGCCAATGTTTTTCCTCTGAATCAAGCAAATTATGAGCATTACTCTTGTTCATTTCAGCCTTAAGAAAACAGTTTGAAGTGTAGCATCCTAAGATACATCATCAAAATAGATATACAGAGTATATGGCATAAAATTCCTAATTTCCCAAAGATTTCCATCAAATCAGGATAGTAGAAAAATTTTCTAACATATAATTTAGAAATATGCATTTAAAAATGTCCCGAAAGATTATGCACACATCTAATTTCATTTGTCTTGAATCATGCTGATTTTAAAATGTAGACCACAATTTTACCTACTAACATTAAAATGTTAAAAAAACAAAACAAAACAAACAAAAAAAAACTTTAGGATAGAATAGTTTATAGAGAAATTTTTCAAACAATTAACTTAATAAGGCCATTTCATTACAGTTCAAACACAAATACAATTTACTGAACCACACCCTTGGAGGAAGCAGGTTTTGTGCAGACACGAGTATAAAGCGGACCAAGACAGACATCCTTCTGCAAACCACTCTAGAACCTCTGAGTTCTCTGATGGAAGTGACTCAGACTCCCTGAGACTTAGTTTCGGAATCTGTAAAATGTAGATAATTCAGTCTACAGGGGTTTCAAGAAAATAACCTATCAGGTCTCAACACATCGTAGGTAAGCAATAAATATGAACCCCATTTTTTCTCTCTATTTAACCCTTAACAAACCACTACCAAATACAAACTGCTTGTTCTTTGTTTGGTCCCATTGACATCTATTGCTGAGGCCCAGGAGAAACCTTGCATACTCACACTTCCATATTTTCCTCCAAATATGTGTTATGCGCAAATTCCTGACTTTGCTTTAGCTGGCGTTATTATGTACTAGAGACGACAGAACAGCATATTCCTGGAGAGCTCCGTTCTCCTCCACCTTCCTTTCCCTCTCGACCTCTCCCTTCCTCTCCGTCTTTCTTGCTCTCCTGTTTTTCACCTGTGCTTTCTTTCTTCCTCCCAGCCTTGCTCTCATTCTACTTCTCTCCCTCCCCTTCCTTTTCTCTCACTGTTCCATCTTTAAAGACAGCATTTGTTTATGCTGACCTAAGGGTCATCTGGCAAGGTGTCCTGAGAGAGAGCATGGCTCTCACAGAGCTCAGGGTTCTAGACGGGAGAGAGAGACAAACCTGGCCCGCAGGGTGGTGATGCTGTGGCCTTCTGATTTCAAGATCTTTCTTTTTTAAGCACCAACAGAGGCAAGAAAAGCTTTAACTTTCTCTGCTGCACCCATTTGACTAGAAGGATTTGTTCTGTAAAGTTTGGATTCAGTCAAAAGGCTGCACTTAAAGACCAGGAGGGCCCCAAGTTTCGCTGAGGCTGTAGGCTCCCCATCACAGAATGATGGATGGGTGTCTGGGGAAAAAGTAATGCAAGTTTCACAGAAACTGTTTTCTGCTGTTGCCCTAAATAGACTAATATTAAGGGGGGCTATTTATTAGACTTACAATTTAAAAGAAATCTATCTTTCTCTGCTCTCATGGCATACCAGGGGTGTTTGAATTTTATTTTTTTAACCTATCCTTTTCTAAGAATGCCTTGGAGACGAGTGATTTTACCTCCAACATCTTATGCAGATATATGCACACTACTTTTCTTCTATGTTTAAAAATTTGTAGCAGACAAAAACATTGTCAATGTATTTTTTCAAAATCCTGAAATATGTTTCTACATTTTGCGGTTGAGGGTTACTCGCTACAATTCTATTTTGTTCCTTTTTAATACCACCACTGAAGCTAAATTATAGTGGGAAAGGGGACCAAGGGACGGGGAGTTACTAGAGAATATTGCTGATGCCTCAGCGATGTTCCCAGCCGTCCGGATACGGCCAATTCCTTTCAGTGCAGCCAGCGATGGCACCTTAGTTCACATCTATACGTGACTCTCATTTTTCCAAGTGATTTAATGACAAGACAATATTGTTTACTTAGATGATGAAATATCTGAAAATTGGGTGACATCATGGGAGGGCGAGGTGTGACAGGCACATTTACGTCTCTGCCTTCTGTGTGATTTCTGGCTTTGAAAGTCAGCTTGTCAGGAAAAAAAAAATCTGAAAATTGGGGCAATCTTGTGACTTATTCCTAAAGGCAGACTCTGCAGCTGTGTCAATTCACCATATTATATCGATGTGAGTACAATGTGACCACGTGACAATTAACGCCAAGAAAGTGGTGCTGTCAACTTAGTACTCCATGATAGAACTTACATTAAAGAGCCAAAACTGAACTCATTTTTCAGAGATATTTTAGGTGGAAAACCCTATTTATTCTTCAGTATGAGCTAAATAACCTATTACAAAAAAATGAAAACCATACCCAAAAAAACAAAAATAACCTACCACCAATTTACATTGCAAAAAATGTATACCATTTTATGTCTATGGGGAAAAAAGAAACAGAACAGCATGCTAAACTTCTTAAGGCTCTTAATTTTGGATACAGAGACTGGAAACATATAAATGATTCAGTTATGCTTTATTAGTGCTTAAATCAAGATTGCATGTCGAAGAATGCATTCACATTCTGAACCTTAGTCCAATATTTAATGAACAGACCCAATATGTATTATCCTTCAGATTAAAAATTACTGTGCTTGGTTAGAGCCTTCCTTTATAATGACCAGGATTGGTTGAAACTATTTATTATTAAACTGTTTCTACAATAATTATAATTATTAGAAAAAAATAGATAAGCTGATTAAGTCCAAATAACAATACACATTGTTTTAATAACTAAAGCCTTTTAGCCCATCCAGCTTCTGTCATTAGTCTTGTGTGGTCTCTACTTCACAATGCCAATAGACTTATATTAAATAATAAGAGATAATTTTATATAAGGTTCATGGGAATATCGTTCAGGCACAAAGATATCATGCGACTACATTATACTCAATAGTGTAAAAAAACTTCATTCTCCTACAAAGGGAAATAAATACAAGTGTACCAAAGTCTACATACATTGAAGTAAACTGAGCAAGTTGATTGTCACTTCAACTTGTCCGTTGCTGAAAGAGCTCAACCCCACCACATATGGGTGAATTCATGTATCGGTACCACTTTGAAAATTCCATTTGCTACTATGCAATATTAATGCATCATGTGAGAGGTTTAAGGATTTCTTCAGCATCACTTCCTTTCACCAGTGTTACCACACTAGTATATTTAACAGAGACATTTACATGCTTTGCATTTTAAGTGCCTTGGAAATCCAAGCACAGAGCCCGCACATTCCTGCTGCACCATCAGATGTAATGAGTTATGGTACTATCGGCATATTGATAAGCTATAGCCCAAAGAAGAACAAGAAGGAAGTATAAAAAATATGGCCAGAGGATGGGATAAAATTATCAGCTAGTGTGTTTTCCTGTTTGGTTTTAATCTACATTTAATTAAATTCTTATCTTCTGTGTACTTATGGTCGCATTTGAATGGCGAGACTGCATTCATTATGAATGGTAAAACTTAACTCAGAGAACACTACATGTGGCTTCTTTAAAAAAGAGAAGAAGAAAAATGCTGTCTTTATTCTTTACACTCAGGTCTTGTAAAAGAGGACAAACTCTCTCTTAGGTCAAGTGCTGTAGTACTTAACCTTTCGGTTAGCAGATTTGGAAATTTGGAATTAACGAACTTTTGAATGCTATTTTTTTATTTTTACAATTTGGAAATGTCATTATCAAATTCTGAGCCTGAGCAGAGCTGGCATGGGGAGCAGTAAAGTGCGTTAAGGAAATGCCTTCTTCATTCTTAAAAATGATGATAACAAGAACTTTTTATTAGTCCTGCAAAACTGTGCACCAGTCTGCATCCTTAATTATTAAAATTATTGCATTTCCTTGCCTTTACATGCTGAAATAAGAAAAAAAAGTTCCTTAATTACCATTTAAAGGTTTTTTTTCCTTTGTGTCATAGTCTCTTTGGGTTCATTCATGCATCCATAGATTTTAGAGAAAAATAAACTATTTTGAAATAACATTATATAATACACTATTTTTTTTAAATTATACTTTTGCAGCAGTTAGATTCCAGGAATGGCAAGGCAAATTCAGAATGTCCTGCAGCTGCTATTTGGTACCTGCAATTACGAGCTTGGCCTCCTCTGGTCAAATTAAAGGCTGTGTCAGCCTTAACAAAGGGAAATAGAGGCAATAGTTTTTGATTTAAGGTTGAATGTTTATTGCTGAAGAATTGAGGTTTGGGAAAGGATTCACTATCCACACTGATCAAAATTCACCAAAAATAAGAACAAAAGTGAAAACCCTTTCATACATACCTATTAAGAGAACAGCGATTGTCACATATTTTTATAGCTTTTCTTTTAAGCAATAATTTGTGGTCAGTACCTGCATGCTAATAGACACATTTCACACAGGAGCATTTGCTGTTACTGTGGTATTTTATACCACAGGGAATACCAACCAGAATATTTAATATTCCCATTGGAAGTACTGAAATTTAGACAGTTATAATCAAATAAAGGGAGTTACCAATGGCATATTTTACCCAAATATCCTTAGAATAAATGGAGTGAGAATTGTATCATTGTACCATGACTCAGTTTTAAAAGGTGCTGTAAAAATCTCAATGATTGGGTCAAAAAGTCTTTAACTGACACACAAGAGATTCTTTAACTTTGTGTTGTACGGGGTCGCAAATAATTTCTTTCAAAAAGCCATGGACCAGTCATTTACCCAGGGACTCCAGAGGGGAAAAAGGACATTTTCAGTACACAATCCTTGCACTTCAAAAGTTTCTTTTTGAAATTAGCATTGTTATTTAGGTGGGCCTGTATCCAACACAGTAGATGGAACTGCCATTCTCCTGTGCATAATTAAACATGAAAGTCACAACTGGGATGATTAACAAAAGCTGATGATAATTCTACAACATTAAGCACTTTTTTCAAAAATTATTCTTAATTCTCAAGATCTAAGCAAGCTAAAATATTCCTCACAAATGAAAAATTCTGGGCAAGAAAACATACCTCACCCTGAAAGCACAGCTCTCTAAGCTCTCACTTGATAACCATGTTTTGCTCAAATATAACACATAAGTTAAAGATAATATTGGTAACTTGCTCTGTTTTACTTAATTTTTGCAAAAATACATGCATTTTCCTATTAAGTACATTTATAACTTTATTTAACTTCAATAAACACATGTATGAGATGGTTTCCATGCATATACACCAACAAAATTCTCTGTGTGATGCTTTGATCTGAAGAATTTAAATATTTAAGACAATTCAATACTCTTAATCCAATTCAATACTCATATGTTGAGCAATAGTAAATTAATCTGATTTACCATTCGGAAGTCACTCTCTGAGCTCCTTGGTAGACAATGATACTGTGCCGTCTCTGCACAGAAGTATGGTGTATAGAGCCAATGTGTGTACAGCCTGAGTGGGGCCATAATGTACAGATACATCACAGACTTAGGAGCTAGCATGGGGAAGATGTGATACGGAAAGATGAGCCAGAGCTTGTGATACGTACAATTCTAAGAATGCATAAGGGGAACGTGTTCAATCCTTATGACTCCCTCAAAATCCTGCAGAGAATTGAGATTTACCACGCCAAAAGTTGACGAAGAAGAGGAGCAAACAATTCCTATGTGAAGTTGTGGGATCACAAGGCTACAACTGTGCATAATGACATGGTGCCAGCTGCCTTTAAATCATTTCTCTCTCCTCATTCCAACCACACCGGCCTTCTTGAAATGTTTCGAATGTACTGCTCACCGCCACAGCCCCTTTGCTCCTGCCGTTCCTTCCAGATAGAAAAATTCATCCTACTCCTATTTAAGATTATCTTTAAAATTAAGCTCAGGCAGATATCACTTCTTCATGAAATCTTTATCTTCCTCCCTCTATGCACGCACACTTATGCCCAGTTTCAGTGTGCGTAGCTGGTTATATGCCATCGAAGAACTGAGTGACTCTGAATGGTGGACCTCCTTGTGACTGTCCGGTCATTAGCTTCTGCCTTTCTGACTAGATTGTTTAACCTCCATGGGTTTACTCTACTTTGGATCTCCATGACATCCCCAGGGTCCAGTCAGAGTGCAACCCTGAAGAATTTAAATCATGTGTGATTACGGGCAAGGGACCTGCTGACCAGACAAAGGTAGAGGAGGGACCATGAGCCCAGTGTGGGGAACATGAACGACCATGGAGACCGTGCTGTCTATCTGCCCCCAGGGGAGGGCCTGGAGCACACGGTGCGCAGCCTGGCTTCACCATTTCACAGTACACACCTCCACGGGAGCGGGAAGAGGACGAGGAAGAGCGGCGGGAAGGGGGAAGTCAGTGCTCCTTCTTGTGCGCAACCCCAGCTCTCTAAACGAGATGGAGGAAAGCAAGAGACAAGTCTTTTTTTTTTTGAGACAGAGCCTCAAGCGGTCATCCTGGGTAGAGTGCTGTGGCATCACAGCTCACAGCAACCTCCAATTCCTGGGCTCAAGAGAGTCTCCTGCCTCCGCCTCCCAAGTACCTGTGACCACAGGCGCCCGCCTGGCCATTTTTTGGTTGCAGCCATCATTGTTGTTTGGCGGGCCCAGGCTGGATTTGAACTCACCAGCTCAGGTGTACGTGGCGGGTGCCTTAGCCTGTTGAGCCACAGGCGCCGAGCCAAAAGAGACAAGTCTTGAGAGGCTATTTTCATCATTTGTCTATTTGCCTGTCTATAACATGATTTTTTAAGACATACGGTTTAGAGGTGATTTGTTTTACAAATGATCCCATAGGTTGAAGGGTACAAAAGTCCACGTGTTCTTTCAAGTTTCTGGAGAAATCTAGAACATATGGAGTTGAGGCGGATGGGACAAAGTGTATCTTTGTAGACCGGGTACATTAAGTGCTTGGGAGACAGCGGTCTAATAGGAAAGTGACTTATAGGAAGATCATTTATTGTGAGCGTCTCTCCAATGAAAGACTTGGTATAAAAAGCACCAGAAGTGAAGAGTGTTAGGCACACAGGGCCTGGTGCAGGCAGGAGAAGCTGTTGGGTGAAGGTAGTCAAGAGAACCTTAGAGATTCAGGTGCTTCTGAAAGATCTCCTGCTTCCCCCAGCTTCCACGGCACCCCGAGAGGAGGGAAAGCCCAGGACCCGGCATGTACTTGCTCAGCCCATGTTTTTTTCACCTACACGCCTAGCCTTGCTTCCATTCTCCAAGTTTTGAGACATGAGAACTAATTTTACAGTGGCGTTTATGTCTTGTTATGTTCCCCAGTCATTTCTAAGAGCAGGACTCGCGTGGCCCTCAGCTCCATAGTCTAATCCTCATACAGCTTGGACAGAGATCACCTCTCCCAGCCTCTAGCAGTTCCCCGAACTCATCCTCTGGTGCTCAAGGGAAGTTACCAGCAAATCTTCCAAACCTCAGCTTCTACGAACATTCGCTCTGCCTCCTTTCCCTTACCCCCTTGACTGGTTGCTATTGTCATGGTTGGGAACTGCGTATTACTTGGCTTGAAGGGGGAATAGTTTTGTGTACTTCTCATCCCACACTATTCTTCCTCCCCTCCTCGAGAAAACCGACTCTCATATTGAACTGTAACTACTTCTGACAGTCATTTGGAGACTCCAGGTCATGTGCCCTTATTCTTTGGAAACTGAGTTCCTGGGTCCTCTTATACTGTGGCCTCCGACCTTTCTGGCACCCAGGACCAGTTTCATGTCCGCGCACTCTGTCATCACACCTTGTGCCCTTCACCTTGCTGTCAGGTGCTCCCTACCCTTTCTTGAAAACATAATTTTCCATCTCAACTGGATCATCTCCACCAGCATAACAACAGACTATAATTTCTTGATCTTAAACAACAACAAAATGAAAACCCTCCGGCTCTCATTATCTGCTCCCACCTAAATTAAAACTCACTGAAACAGGGGTCTCTGCTTGCGGTCTCCCAGTCAGGCTTTGAAATAGAAGCTCGCTCCCTCCAACCTCAAGGAGACTGATCTTGTCAGAGTCACTGAAGAGGTTGCTAGATACAAGGGTCAGCTCTTGCACCTTGTCTTGCCTGAATATCAGCAAAGTTTAGCTCAGCTTCTCCTTGGAACACCTCCTTGCCTTGGCTTCCACTCAGCACACTCTCCTCATATTTTTCCTACCTTATTGGCTGTTGCTTCTCAGTTTCCCTTGCTAGAGGCCTCCAGGTCAGGTGCCACACTCTCCTTCTCTTTCGTTCTACCTGGACATGGCATTGCCTTGCCTTGCCATTTACAGAATATACCAATACCCTTCCGCCCCTGACCGCGATGTTCTTGTTTAAGACAGCTTCATGCGCTGTTTCTTCATCTCTTTAGAGTTTTTCAAATGTCCCCTTCTTAAATGAGGGCTTTCCTCACAACCTTATATAGAAAATATCCTCTGCTTCATTTTTCCACTCTGTCCTGTTTTTCTCCATAATAATTTTGACCACGTAAAAAATTACACATTTTCTGCGTTTATTTGTTGGTCATCTGCTTTCGCCTATTGGAATAGAAACTCCTATGGGAAGCAAGTTTGCTGCTGCATTTGGTGTCTAGCAGAATGCCTGGTATGGAGTTAGCATGAAGTAAGTATTTATTGAATAAATGAACAAAATAGAGCAATATTTTAACTTTTAGTATATTTCTTGTGTTCTATAGGACAATTGTTTTCTATTTTCCATGATGTTAAGACAATTCTATTAGTATATCAGTATGTTGGAGTTCTCTGGTATTTTAGAAATATCAAAGTGCACACATAATTGAAGCTGATTTTGCCATTTTTACAACATTTTTTGGTTTTAAGATGTATTTCTATGCTTGAAAATAGTTTACCATCATCTATTCATTGCTCCATTTTTCCTAATGCATTGGAATAACCACTACTATGTCAGTATTAACACACAGCTCTCATATTTCTATTGACCAGTTCCTTTTATACCTCTCTTCTCCATCCTCCATATTTTTACCATTTTAGGAGGAAAAAGGATGATCAATGTGTGTTTGTGAAATGTTTTATTTATAGTAGAACGGATCTATCTATATGAGGAAAATGGATTAGTTGCTGTTTCTGAACCCAGCTTTGAGTGTCTGTGAAGCCTATAAGGAAATTAAGAACATAAAGATAGGATTTAGGTGGATTCCCTTGCCTTCAGGGTCAACTGTTTTGTCCTAAGTCCGTTAGCCTTGCTGTCCAGCATCAAGGAACATTTTTAAGCAATGTAAAGCCCTCGACAATAATTTATGGGGTTAGGGAAGGATACACATTAGAGGAAAGGGGGTTAGAAGGAAGTAAAAATCGCCCTGAAAGCATGACATCTGTCACTGGTATTGGCAGTGTTTTCTTTACTTACTCTTTGCACCAACGTCTCACCTACCATTTCTGAAACCTTCCTAAGATGACTTTGAAGAAGCTATTGAAAGGGAATCTTTCCAGGAGTCCTGGATGAAACTACAGCAGCAAAGCGTCTTAGTGTTTATACAAGAGGAGTCAACGGTATCCACAGTAAGACCGCCAAAATGATTTTCTCAGGAAAAGAAAGCAAAATTTGTCCAAATTGAATATTCCTACGAAACAAATTGTGGATAATTTTGGTTCTATAGCCAAGAATGCATCTTCTGTCTGAATATTGATAAATATAATCTCCTTAGATGGAAGGAACCTCCGTAAATTACTGAACATTAGGAATAGGAGGAAAAAATAATGCAATTATATCCTTTAAGTATTCAGACAGACTTGTACAGTTTGCTTCCAATAACTGGGCAAAAAAGATCACAACTACACTTAATTTACTTCTTATACTCTGTGACTGAGTTGTGTGATCTATCTTAGTTACCATATCAAAACCCACAAGTTGTGGGTAAGCATGGTGGCTCATGACTGTAAGCCTAGTACTTAAGTCAGAGAACAGATGCTCATTTGACACATGCACTGGTTTACAGACGTACATGTGTTCTCAAAGGTTTCTGAGGTAGTCTATTCCTTAAGGATGTGACACTTTTTCTTTATTTTTTTGCCTGTTGACTTCCAGCTATGGCTAGTGCACCTGCTGAAAACAAACACTCCAATGTGAGCTTAGAAACGCACTCATCAGTGTGTATAGATGGTGCCTTAATCAGGAAAGAGGACATGAGGTCTGGGTGAAGTCTGAGGGATTCTTCCAACAGTATAGTGTTAGACTAAAATAGTGACCTTCTGTGATACCTTAGTTTTTGTTTACATATAACTCTGTGTTTACTTCAACTCAAATGTGTATAAATATTTAAATTCAGCTGCTTTTTGTTTGTTTTTATTCAACTTTCTTGGTTCTTGGCTGTGTTCTGGACATAGCAGAAAATTACATTTTATCTATTCTGTAGGCATTTGTATATCTGTACACATTAAAAATTATATTTTTGCTTCCCTATAAGACAGTATCCATTGCAAGAAGAGATCAGCATTTAAAAGGTACACGGAACATATGAAAAAGAAGAGAAAACTTAGGAAATGTATGCAGTAGGTGTATGGCTGGTCACTGTTTAATTCTTTCAACTGTACTACATGTCTGAAAAATTGCCTAATAAAATATTGGAAAATTTGAAAAAAAGGTATGTGGAGGGCTTGCAGCTCAAAGAAGACCAACGTGAAAGCTTCTTTAGTGGTCTCATATATGAGTTTATTTGACTATCTCTACTACACTGCTCAAGATCAACCCCAATCTAGCTCGGCGCCTGTGGCTCAACAGGCCAAGGTGCCAGCCACGTACACCTGAGCTGGCGGGTTCGAATCCAGCCTGGGCCCGCCAAACAACAATGATGGCTGCAACCAAAAAATGGTTGGGCGTTGTGGCGGGCACCTGTAGTCCCAGCTACTGGGGAGGCAGAGGCAAGAGACTTGCTTGAACCCAGGAATTGGAGGTTGCTGTGAGCTGTGATGCCATGGCACTCTATCCAGGGCAACAACTTGAGGCTCTGTCTCAAAAAAAAAAAGATCAACCCCAACCTAATAAAATCATACAACTGAAGTACCCAGGTAGGTAAGGACTTAGGTGCCAGGTCTGCCTTCAACCTCAAGGTTGGTTCCTCGGGTTTATCTCCAGAAAAAGCTGGTAATGACATTGCCAAGACAACAAGTGACTGAAAGGTGCTAAGGACAGACTCAAGGTTGGGGTGGTACCTTTTTTCACTTTCCTGATCCTCAGAGCCCCCAAGAAATCACCCAGAGACAGAAAGAAGCAGAAAAATATTAAGCACAGTGCAGACAACACTTTTGATGAGACTGACAGCATTGCTTTCCCAAATCCTTTTCCCATTATTGGGCAGAGAATTCTCCGGAATCATTAGCGAGATCCTGGCGATTGCCCAGTCTATGGGCTGCAATGGTGATGGCTGCCACCATCATAGCATTGCCAATGACATCACTGATGACATCAACCTTGTTATGGTGCAGTGCTCAGTTAAGGACTAAGGAAAATACTTCAATGCAGGATCACACCTGTGGTACATATTTGAAGGGTTAGGAGAAAACTTCTAAATACGGATCAAAATTGTTCTCACAAAGTAATGAGAAAGTCTCTGGAATGTTATCGCAATCAGGTCGATGAAAATATCTCTGATTGTATCTGAAGCCCGTACACTGTACCCCGTGACTGAATTATTGTACACAGATATGATTTAATAAAAAAAAAAAAGATCAAAAAACAAACAAACAAACAAACAAACAAAAAACAACCTGGCCCCAGGCAAAAATTGCAAAAAAGAAAAACAGAACACAAACAGCCATGTTGCATTTCTTTTAAAATCAAAAGGAAAAAAAATGTGTGCCCTCTTCTCCAAATTCTCCTTTAATCAATTTGCCAACCAAGATGGGCATTCTCTTCCCAAGCGCCTTTACATTCCTCCCTATTTCAGAAACAAGGGACTATTAGTCGTATGAAGAGGGTCTGATTTAATGTAATTGCTTTCCCAGCCTGTGGGCTATCTAACTATTACTGTATACTTAATGTCCTTCTCAGAAACACGATTAGCTGTTCATCTTGAATTTTCACCCACGTTCTGGTTAATGCATATTAGAGTTTAAGATTCTTCTAAAGAGGGAACAGGACCTTCCTCTCTGTCATAAAACACTCATATAAATGCACAGTCATTGCCCAAAGGAGCAGTGGAAGAATTGTATGCATTGTTTTTCTCCCTCATTACGTGGTTTTGAATAAAACGACAAGGTGGCAGGGAATAACCCCTTGGTGCCTGGTACACAATAGCTCAGTCCTTATAAGGAAAATTAAATGGGAACCAACGATGAGCAACAGCCATGGGTTGCATGGTAAGTAAGCTGGTAACTCTTCTACATGTGCTGTATCAAGTGGCTTTTCGTTTCATGTTATCCCTGAAGAGCTTTTTAATAGGACCAGTCTACACGTACTTGAAAGGTGACCTTTGCACATTCTGTGTTTACTATTCTTCCTAACTGAGGAAGTATCCTATCTCAAACAGCCGTGAGAAGAAATCAAGGTCAGTTGGGTCCAGCACAGAGGCCAGCCTCAGGCCTTCCGTTCATGGGGTGTGGGAGCAGCAGGGCTGGCCTCTGTGCTGGACCCACTGACCTTGATTTCAACCCAGGCTCCAGCATTTCCCTAACTAAATAACATAATGGGAGTGTACAGTTATTTATTTACTTATTTATTTTGATCATTTATAGATAAGGACTTTCCCAGCTTCCACAGAACATGAGTTTTTAGAATATATTATCATGTGGGGAAAAAAGTATCCTCAATATTATTTTTGAGTACACAAAAAATGTACTTTTTTTTTTAGTTGGAGTTTTTTTGGCTGGGGCTGGGTTAAAACCTGCCACCTCTGGTATATGGGGCCATTGCCTTACTCCTTGAGCCACAGGCGCCACCCAAGTGTACTATTTTTGAGTATACAAAAAGTGTACTCAATACTATCATAAAACCAATTTATAAATACTTACACACTCATACAAAAGATAAAAAACAAATATAGTCTAATGAGGGGGAAGGGAGGGGAGGAGGGAGAGTGGTTATTGGGAAGAGGGAGGGCATTTGGTGGGATCTCACCTAATGTGCACAATTCAAGGGTATATTTCAAAATAACTAAGAGTAAATTTTAAATGTCTTATCACCAAAATAGTAAGTGAGGTAATGGCTCTATTAATCAGCTTGATTTAAGCATTCCTCATTGTATATCAAATCATCACATTGTACCCCATCAATGTATACTGTTATGATTGTAATTAAAAATTAAATTAAAAAAGAATATATTATCATGGGTTTATAACCCCAAATCCCACGAATGTGGATTTATGAGTGCTGTGGTTTGAATGTTTGTCTCCTCCAAAACTTATGGGGAAATTTAATGCTCTGTGTGGCAGTATGGAGAGGTGAAGCCTTTAAGGGGCAATTAAATCATGACGGGTCTGTTTTCATGAATGGGATAATCCCTTCAGGTAATAAAGGATTAATGGGTTAATAGATCAATGAGTTATCATGAGAGCGGGAGTGGTGGCTTTACAAGAGGAGGAGAGACCTGAGCTAGCAAGCTCAGCCCCTTCACCATAGAATAGCTTGTGCCGCCCTGTGACTCTGCAGGGATCTGTCACCAGCAAGAAGGCACTCACCAGATGCAGCTTTGAACTTCTCAGCCTCCTCAACTGTAAGCAATAAATTCCTGTCCTTTGTAAATTACCCTGCAGGTATTCTGTTTATGACCTGGGCTATGACAATAATAAGATTATAGATGTGGAATGGATCTTAGAAATAGCCCTCTTGCAGATAAAGAAATTGAGGCTTTGTGGGCTTTCTTCCAAGCCATGCTTTGAGTTTTCACTCCTTCGGCCTGTTTGGAGAAGAGTCAGCTGTATCTCCAGGGGGAAATACATCCTGGCCTTCATGGTAAGACAATGCTCACCAGTGTTTTTTGCTAGAGCTTCCTGAGATCCACAGAAAATGCAGGTCTCATTGTTCTAGCATCCACTCTAGTGAACCACAGGAGATCAGCAAGTTTCCCCATGCTTTACTTTTCAACTCTTCTAGGACAAAATTCTCTTAATTCTTACGTCCTAGACCTTGAGATGTGAAGGACTTTTCCCAGGCGTATGGCACTAAGTGTGCATTACGTCAGTCCTAATTATGGTAATTAGCCTTCACAAAGCACATACAATTTCTTCTTCCAAGTATGAGATGATTTGCCCATTTTCCTTTTTTGAGAATCTCTGAACAAAACTGCTCAAGGTTGGGGTTGTCTCCAGCCCGCAGTATGGACCTCTATGGTTGCATTCTCCCCATGGCATCCAGTTGGGGGCCAAGAGTAGCTGCTTGGTGGTCCTCGGCAAAGGAGCTCTGCAAGTGCAGGCTCTGGAGGAGGGTAGATCAAATCCGTGAGCGAGAGCTAACTTCTCCCCCAGCTCTCAGAAGGACAGTGACCCATTCCACACTTCATGTGTGCACTTAACATGGCTAGCCACGTTACCCTCAGCTCTGTACATCACGGTAATCAGAGGTGGCTTCCTCACAGGAGCTTATAACGCTTCTATTTCCTGTCAAGACACATCCCCATGTAGCAGACTGTCTATTCTTTACTCCTTTGGTGGCCCCTGGCAACAAACTTTAATTATAACAGACCCGCAAGTCAGCAATTAAGAATAATTGATGTCCCTTTCTCAAGGCAGAATTAATCACATATGCCAGACAGGATCCCTTTATCATTTTGTTAACTACATAAGCAGAGAATTCCTTTTACACAAGCTGCCCTAAATATTGCAGAGGCTGCTGCCCGGCCCTCTGCAGTAAGTAGATTCATTCTGCACCAACTACATTCTGAGTTTTCATACTCTCATTTAAAAACAAAAGAAAAATAGAAAGAAGCTGAAAAATAGCAGGAACAGACTGTGTTGCACTTGCTTATAATTGAATTATTCCTTTTGTCCCGGTGTTAGACATCAGCCGGCTGTAAAGAAAACCCCAGGTGCGCAATATTCCCAGGATTGCAACAGGGTGGAAGATTAAACTCCGAAAACATTCAAGATGTCCCAGCTTTGCCCGGCAACCAAAAGGCTCCTATTACCATTCCCAATATTCCACAGTGAAGTATGTTTCTGTAGTATTAGAGAAAATTTATGAGTAGCTCAAGGCTCTCTGTCCGAAGATGTTTTCTTCCAGAAAGCAGAGAAGAGAGAAAAAAAAATCTAACCCTGAAAATCAGAACACACCTGCCGGTTTGATTTTAATTAAGAAAATGTTATACCTGGGCAAAGCCCACGTTGCCAGATTCTAAACTAGAGCAAATAACCCTTCTACAGAATTCCTGGTAAAGCAGAAACTTTCATAGAATCACAGTTCAGCCTCTCTCTCATGGAAGTGATGAGTCATTGTAATCTCAGCATTGTGATTCATTCCTGAATGTAACCAGAGCAAGGGAACAATATTAACTACTCCAGCCTCATTCTCACTTTGCAGTTGAACCGCACAAAAGAACATGTTGAGTTTGGTAAAGAAACCTACAAATGCATTTCTCTCTGCTGTTATGTAAATGCTTTTGGTAAAAGGCTTGAGGTTTCAGATGATATGTAATATTCTTGAAAGCTGGAATGCAGATGGAGTATCACACTACGCTCTTAGAACAGAAGAAAGTTGGGATTACAATGGAAGATGGAGTTGCTGTAGGTGGAGGGAGGGAAGGGAAAGCCTTAAATAAGCTTTTTAGAAGGACCAGGAGCTATGGACCACTGCAGCTCTCCTGGGAGTGCCCTGACAAGGAATGCAAGGTGTAAACTTTTTTATTTCTGCACAAAGGTAAAATATTATTCATGTCACATACCAGGGAGCTGATGGTTCCCAAATCAGGGAATATGGTATCCTATGGGAGATCCAGGTGCTCTCCGATTCCAGAATTTACAAGACAGTTGGCTCCTAAAGAGGCAGACATCTGCCCATGTACTAGAAATGCCAGGGACCTTCAGTCCCCACGGTGTCTCCCTCTGCTGACATTCTGGGACACTCCCCATGGGGTTGAAATTATCTGCAATTGAATTACTTCCAGGTAATCAGAACCAAATAAACAAACACAAAACCCAAGGCAGACTATGTCTTGCATTAAGACCAATGATAAAGCTGTTGATGGTTCTCTAGCACCCACAGTCTTGGTTCTGACTTGTTAGGTTGTTAAAGACCCCTTTGTGAACTTTATGCTATCTATGGTTCCACATTCCAGAAAAAGGCAGCCATGCATGGAAGTTTAAATTCATACAGTTCACCAATCTCCTGAAGTCCACTCGTGAAAACTACCCAGGTCTCTGCCTCTTAACTCTGAATGTCTTCTTCACCACTCATTCTCAAGTCATGTGCAAGCTCCCTGCATCCACAGAGCCTTCCATGGCTTCCCTATCTGAATTCCTTTAGCTTATCTGGACACCATCTGCACTGCTTTTTTGTGCCATGGCAGAAAGTGGGGTTTCTTTTCATTTGCACTTGTCTTGCCTTCTGAATAATTATGCACTTACCTTAAAGTAAGTTGGGGGCTTCAATTTTGTATCTCCATAGCACTGGGAAGGAAAGAGGCATTCTGCTGTGCCTTTACCCAGCACATACTCTTCCTCCACTGAAATACATTTCTGATAAATGGAACGTTTTCCTTTAACGTTAGAAAGCAGCAGTGAATATATGTTTTCCTCCACCTCTGGATACCAACTTCCAAAACAAGGGGGCTTGGAGAGTACTGGAGGATACTTGGTAAAACGTGAGTCAAACCCTTCTCAATGAAATGATTGTTAAAAGACAAATCCCTGGAAAGTCTGCTTTGCCATTCTGGAGAGCTCAATTCATCATTCAAACAGACCTTCCTACAAGGAAATCAAATAATCAGACGTTCATACAAGGAAATCTAGTACATAGTAAGTGTTCAACGAATGAATATTCCTTCGCAGGTTTTAATCCTTTGCTAGGTGCCATCTAGATGATTTTAGAAGTCATCAGATACTGTGACTATGTCTTTGTCTTGAGTAAATATGAACTTGGGTTGGATTGACTTGGATTGGGACCAAAGGATTCAAGCAATATCCTACCAAGACTTGCTTCTAAATTTCTCACATCTGTAAGGAATAGCAATTTCTACTGCAGTGCTAACATGTCTAGCACTACCCAGCACACAGCAAACACCCAATAAAAGCTAGTGCCCCATCTGCAGAAACGTTATTAGGCAGGTCCTGGGGACAAAAGTTAGCACCAGGGAGGCTATTCTTGTTCCAAGAATATCTGGATCTGGGCTACCATTTTTATTTATCCATTCAGTTACCACGTCCAGATTCTTCATTTTTTTTTTTTGGCCAGGGCTGGGTTTGAACCCACCATGTCTGGCATATGGGGCCAGCGCCCTACTCCTTTGAGCCACAGGCACCACCCTTTATTCTTTCTGTAGATCTTCTATCTGGTACCATTTTTCCTTGGCCCTTGGTTCTCTGTTATTTCTTATGGTGCAGATCTGCTGGCAACAAATCCATATTCTATTTATCAGAATATGCCTTTATTTTATCTTTTTTTCAAGGATGTCTCTATGAGATACAGAATCATAACTTCACTTTGTTTTTCTTTCAGCATTGAAAATATGTCTTTCCATGGTCATCTGGTCACCATTTCTTATAAGAAATCAGTGATTATCATTATCCTTCTCTCAGTGTATGTACTATGTCTCCCTTGGCTGCTTCAAGACTTCCTCTTCATCTCTGATTTTCAGCAATTTGGTTATAATACACCTACATGGAGTTGTTTAGAAATATTTATCCATGGAGGCACCTGTGGCTCAGTGGGTAGGGCGCCAGCCCCATATACCAAGGGTGGTGGGTTTGAACCCATCCCGGCCAGCTAAAATAGCAATGACAACTGCAACAAAAAATAGCCAGGCATTGTGTGGGTGTCCATAGTCCCAGCTACTTGGGAGGCTGAGGCAAGAGAATCACTTAAGCCCAAGAGTTGGAGGTTACTGTGAGCTGTGACTCTATGGCACTCTACAGAGGGCAACAGAGTGAGACTGTCTCAAAAAAAAATTTAATATTTATCCTGTTTGGGATTTACCAAGTTTCTTGTATAATATTTTAAATGTTTTGAGGAGTGTTTTTCATAATTTTTCAAAATTTTTCTTGCCCGATCTTACTCTTTTTTCCTTCTGAAGCTCTAAGTACATATATGTGAGACTGTTTGGTGTCAACTCATAGTTCCTTGAATTTATGTTCATTTTTTCTAATCTTTTTTCTTCTTGTTTCTTCAGGTTGAATAATTTTGGCTCATTTGTCTTCAAGTTGACTTATTCTTTTTTTCTTGCCATCCCCCCTAAGCTAGTAACCCTATCCATGAATTTTTCTTTTATCTTTTCTTTCTTTTTTTTTTTTTTTTTGAGACAGAGCCTCAAGCTGTCACCCTGGATAGAGTGCTGTGGCATCACTGCTCACAGCAACCTCCAATTCCTGAGCTCAAGCGAGTTTCTTGCCTCCACTTCCCAAGTAGCTGGGAATACAGGCACCCGCCACAATGCCCGCCATTTTTTGGTTGCAGCCATCATTGTTGTTCAGTGGATTCGAACCCGCCAGCTCAGGTGTACATGGCTGGCGCCTTAGCCCATTGAGCCACAGGTGCCGAGCCTCCATGAATTTTTCATTTCAATTATTGTACTTTCAATTCTGGAATTTTGATTTTGTTCTTTTTTAAAAT
The DNA here is from genome assembly GCA_963574655.1 of Perodicticus potto. NCBI lineage: Eukaryota > Metazoa > Chordata > Mammalia > Primates > Lorisidae > Perodicticus > Perodicticus potto. The sequence goes on from CAUYRH010023471.1 coordinate 74,867, forward strand.
TTTCATTCCTCTCTGCTGAAATTTCCGATTTCTTTGTTTTTTAGACAATGCTTTTCCTTTCATTCTTTGAGCATATTTTCATTCAATTCTTTGAACATATAGTTATCACTACTGACTTAAAATGTTTTCCCACTCAGTCCAGTATCTGAGCTATGGTAAATGTTGGTAAATGCTTTTTCTTGGCTATAGAACACATTTTCCTTCTTTGTCAACCAATTTTTGATTGGTTGAATACTGGATATTTTGAACATTATGTTGTGTAGATTCTAAATTCTGAAGAGTGCTAATTCTTGTTTGGCAGGCAGTTCGGTTACTGGCTGATCACTTTGAACTTGGGTTAGCTTAGATCTGTACTGTGTTACAGGATCTGTGGAAAGCCCAAAGTGTTGCCCAAGACCCTCTACTTTGATGGTGCTCGATTCCCAAATTCTGCCTCCCTGTGACTTGCCAGAGTTTAGTTTTAAGCTTTGTCATTGCAAGTTGGAATGGGTCTTAGTCTATAGCATGTGTTAACTGACAGGCTAATCCTGCCTACTCCCTAATTTTAAAAATAAAGTTTTTATTGAAACATAGACAGACTATTCATTTATGTATTGACTATGGCTGGTTTTGTGCAACAATGGTAGAGTTGAGTGGTTGCAATACAGACCATCCTGCACATCCAAAAATATTTATGATACTGCTCTTTATAAAAAAAAGTTTGTTGACTTCTGTTATAAAGGGTAGTTCTTACTCTGAAAGCAAAGACTTTCTGGTATCTTAGCTGGAGCTAAGAGTGTCAATAAAATGTTACTGAGATCTCTCAGTTCTTTTGGGGTCAGAACTACAAAGTCTTTGGGCATGGCTCTTCCTGCAGCATTGCTAGTATTGGTTTCCCCATAAGTCTGCTCTCTGGAGAGCTGCAAGTGGTTTCTTCCTGCTCATTATGGCCTAGTCTTCAATCATGGTCTTTTGGGAAGCCCTCTCTGCATAGCTCCTTCCTTGTTGATGCTCTACCCTGCAAATTCAGCTGTTTCAGCTTTGCTAAACTCTGTTCCCTATTTCTTCATCTCAACTAGGAAGCCCTACTTAGACCTTAGCTCTCTGTGGTATAGTTGGAAAATTTTCTCCTGGCACAGAGCTGAGTCATTTTGGGGTTCATTCTCTCTCAGGAATAATGACAATCTTGAGCTGTCTGTTGCCCACTGCCTACAAACGGTTGCCTCAAACATCCCCCCACCCTGTTTTATAGTTGTTTACAGCTGAAGGACTAGTCTGGCACCAGTTATTGCATCATGACTAGATGTATAAATCCCTAAGGTTCTTTTTTAAAGCCTCATCACTCTGTCGGCAGCTGATATCTTTCAGAGTTTGTGGCTCAATTTCTCATTTGTCTTCCAACTCTCAGCTCAATGTATCTTCTCTTTTTTAAAGAGGTCAGGTTCTCTTAGAAGTCTGCTAGGAATCTTCTATTTTCTCCCCCGGGGACAGCTGCAGTTCACAGCCCATTTGTAAAATGAACCAACTAACAAGCCCTGAATGTGATAACTGTTGCAGCCCTTTCTAGCTCTACCCACTGTTGTTTGTTCCCAGGAATGACTCAGGAAAACATCCATATTCCCTTCCTGGCTATAAGGTTTTAGAATTGTATTGTTCAACAGAAGAGCTTATTGACATTAATATGAGGCACGTTCCATCTATGGAAGAAGAACGATTGGTCAGATTATCACGAGATTATCTTATCTCGTGCATAAGATAATCAATGGTAACTGAGTCAATTCTCATGATGACAAAGGAAAAGAGGGAAAGTAAACTTTCACTTCTTTGAGGACAGTGTATCAGGGATGTGTCAGATAACCTGCTAAGTACTTTCACACAAATAATATGGGTTAGGTCTTTTTTTTTTGAGACAAGAGTCTCATTTTGTCACCCTTGGTAGAGTGCCATGGTGCCACAGCTCACAGCAACCTTTTGGTTTAGTTCTTAATGCAACCTTGAAAAGATGGCATTATTAATCTTCATTTTGAGTACATAAAAAACCAGAAGCTTACTCTTTTCAGTCTATTCTTGGTTTAAACTGATTTTAGTTAACATAAATATATTGAGGAGTGGGAAATAGTACATGCTGTGATTTCCCCTAGATGGAGATCAGCCTATTTGCACATGAGAGAAGGCTAGAATGTGAATAGAAGTGCTATTAGTTTAAGAAATCAACTTTATTTATTAATTATTATTATTATTATTTTTTTTTTTTTTTTGAGACAGAGCCTCAAGCTGTCACCCTGGGCAGAGTGCTGTGGCATCACAGCTCACAGCAACCTCCAACTCCTGGGCTCAAGTGATTCTCCTGCCTCCACCTTCCAAGTAGCTGGGACTACGGGCACCTGCACAATGCCTGGCTCTTTTTTGGTTGCAGCCATCATTGTTGTTTTGTGGGCCTGGGCTGCATTTGAATCCGCCAGATTAAGTGTGTGTGGCTGGCGCCTTAGCTGCTTGAGCCCCAGGCACCAAGCCAAGAAACCAACTTTTTACTCACCCTTCTTTAATCTTAATATTTATGAGAACTCACATTGATTAAGTGCCTTTGTTTACCTCTGTGCTAAGCATTGCAAATGCCTCTAAATCCCCTCAGTTAATTTATGAAATGGGTGTTACAGACACATATATCCCCCCTTTTTGGATTAAAACAACAAAGTTTAGAGGAGTTAAGTAATTTCTAGTACATGGTAAGTTGCAGACTCAGAGTCTGACCCAGACTGTAAGATTTCAGTTTGTACTTCAACGTCTATGCTATTGTCATTTACATTATTTCTTTACTAACAAAAAAAAATTGAATTCATAACCTTGGAATTCTAAATACATAATTTCAAACCATCTCAACTTCTTTAGCCTCCATGCCTCTTTTCTCGAAGACTGGGGTAAAGACTTTGAAATAGGTCTAGGTTCAAATCCAGAAGGTAACACTATTAAAATGAGGAAAATTATTCTTTTTTTTAAAGCTGATAATTATTTTATATTGTGAGTAGTCATTCCCTAATTTATCTATATACATTCTTTTTTTTTTTTTTAACATACACATGTGTTTATTAGGTTTCCACTATTTGCCTTCGCAGAATTCAAAAGGCTTAAAATTTAATAACAATAACAGTGTTTAAGATAAGGACTAGGAAAATTATTCTCATTTTGACAGAATTGTGACGGTTAAAAGAATATGACTGCAGGTGAGGTGGTGAAATGTTAATTACTGATAATGGCTACTGTAATAAATGCGCACCCTGAAAATACAAGGATGGCTGCCTGCTTAATTTTACCTGGCTGTGGCTGCAAGGGAAGGTACACTGCTCTCAAACAAAATCTTCATGTCTATGGAAAAGGCCATCTCCTCTCTCAAGAACAAAGATGAGACAACCAACCAGAGCTTCCCGTGCACGCATCTGTATCTCGCACAATCTATCTTAGGGATGTGCAGAAACCCACGGGGGAAACCTAAAGTGAACTGTCAAAAGTTTGGTAAGAAAAGTAGAAAAATACGCTATTTCCTAAAACAAAGAGAAGAGCTTTAAACAGAGAAGGAGTCTTATTCCAAGGGGCTGTGAGGGTGAGTGACTCATCAAAAACCTGGTGAGAAGGCTCTGGAGCCTGAAGACAGGACCAATTACTTTAAAGTGAGAAAGCAGAGAAACGCGCCAGGAGGCGGGAGCTGCTGGAGCGCCGCATTCTCTCCGGGTTCCCCACGCGTCCTGCCCTGCAGAGCCGCCCACACTCTTCCTACCGCGCTGTTCTCGCTCTGGAAGCGCAGGGCTGACCTGGAAGGCACTGTAGCATAGGATGCAATGAGAACAGCACACATCGCCGTTGGGTACCCGCACCCCGCTCTGAAAGGGCAGTCACCCAAGGCTGGTGCAGGCAACGGCGTCCTTAGTAACAAGAAACCGTAACAAATGACACCAGCGCTCATTTGAGCTGGTTTCTTCCTCCCACGCCCAGAGGTCAGCCCCTGTTCTGGCTTGGGAAATCGTCCTGAAAAGTAGAAACGTCATAAAGTTCCTTAAAAGCCAAACCATTCATGGGACACGCGCGCGCGTGTGTGTGTTTGATGGACTCGGTGCAGACCTGTAGATCCCCGGGCTGGTTACGCTAGTATTTTGCACAAAACAGCACACATCTCCCAAGTGCGTGGTCAAAGGGAGGGAGGAAAAAGAAAGTGGAGGGGGGGCTGAGAAAGAGAAAAAGAGGGAAACGGGGACAGGGCAGAGGTGGTGAGATCGCAGACATCAATTTCGAAAACAGACTCGAAAGATGCTCCTAGCGCGGAGGGGAGAAGAGTCATTACCCGGGGTTACCCCGGGGTATGGGCAGAAGCCCCAGAGCACCTCGGTGTTTCATACAAAGCCAGAGCCTCGAGGTTAGTACCAGGCACGACCGGAGGCCTGGGCCGGGGGAACCCTTTCCCCCTCGGCATCACCATTTCCCCAAGTGTGAAATAAAGGGATTGCTCCCGAGCAGCCCGTCTGAGCCCCCTTAAGTCCTGACCGCCTTTAGAATGCAAAGAATGGGTGGCGCCTGTGGCTCAAAGGAGTAGGGCGCCAGCTCCATATGCCGGAGGTGGCTGGTTCAAACCGAGCCCCGGCCAAAACTGCAAAAAAAAAAAAAAAAAAAGAATGCAATGAAAGTTAGGCATTTATACCCCGAAAACGCACCCGTGCACGAAAGCGTATCCCTGGGGTGCATTTTCAGCGGGCCCCGGCTCTCTGGCTGCGGAGAGACCTGGTGGCCCAGGCGCCGCGCAGGGGGCGCTCGCCTCTGCTCACCCGCCAAACGCGTCTCGGGCTGGGGGCGGCGGCTGCAGGAGAGAAATGACTCAGCAGCCTCCAGCCGCAGGGCCGGGGGAGGGGAGCTGGCACCGTCCGCAGCCCGCATTCCCCGGGGCTTGGGAGCGTCGCGATGTCACCCGCAGTCTCTGTCTCTCCTTTGACCCAGGAACATCCCTGCCTCTGTGTGCCCGGCGGGCCGCGGCTCCAGGTGCAGCTTCCCGGGTCATCCACGCCACTCCCCTGGGGCTGCGCAGGGCCAGGGTACCCACCCAGCCCCAGTCCGCACCCGGAGGTGTCCAGGAGGCAGGAAGTACAGTTGCTCCCCCTGTGTGCAGGGTTGCCCTCCGTCACCTCCGCCATGTAAAAATCTTTGTTTTATACTGAATATACATCAAACAGGGCAATTACGATGACCCCAAACTTTCCGAGTTTGCGCCAAGGCGACGCCTAGGAGACGGGCCCCACCAGCAGGGGCGCTGTTGGAGGCCCTCTGTACCCGGGAACGAACTTGGCTGTTGTCCCCGCTGCGTTCTGCCGAGCAGAGGCGGCTACGAGGCACCGCACGGAACTTTCTCTGCTCATTGCAGGGAAGAGGGAACCCGAAAAGCTTTCGAAAAGAAAGGCCATGGAGACCATGTCTCTCTGTGTCTCCCATTTAGTTGTCAGGCTGAAAGTCTTAGCAATTGCCCAGATATTTAAACATGTTATGTATTATTAATATAATAATGAGGGCCGCTTGCTTTCTTCTAAATTATGCCGCTTTCTAACCCTGCTTGCTTAAATATTTATTGCTTGGGCCCTCCAAGAATATATAGAAAATGTCTATTAACTCCTTCCCTCTCCAGATCCATGATCCTGCTAATTCTGATTTATCTTTCATACCCTTAGGGTGGGGTCCCAGGTCTCACAGCGCCCTCTTGGCTTGTCTTCTGACACTTTGTATCGGCTCCTTCATCCTAAACCGACTTGAGAAAGGGTCATTCATTCATTACTTCTTACATACACCAGTCATTTTCTTTGCTACTCAAACCTTTAAGGGGTCCCTTTTAGAATAGAAATTTAGATCTCTCCTGATACTAACTTGGGCATATTATTCTTTCCATTATTTTCTGCCTTGAATTGGTTAATTGAAGCCTGTTTCTTTCCTGTGTCCCCACGAAAAGGTTGCCTAATGACAAAGCAAAACTATAAACCAAATGGGTGTCAGTGACAGTGCAGAATCTCAGCGCTTGGGAGACGGAACTCGGGCCTCTGGCGAGCACTGCTGATGAGATAATGTCTCTGGCGGAGTAGGGGAGTTAGGGCTGTAACCTGTTAATGGCCGGATGAATTCCAGACCTTTTTGTGGAATCTTCCCGGTGCAACTTTGCGGCGGGGGTGGGGGTGTGGGGGTGTGTGGGTGTCTGCTTTTCCCTGTTGCAGTTTTGATCAACACATGTGCTATCTGAGGCCAGCACACTCAAACTGCAAATCTGACCTCACCAAAATATATACAGTGCCTGTGTTACAAGCAGCCCTGTAAGTCATTTGCCAATGCCAAATGGTTGTGACAGAGGCACTGCAGAAAGCACTCCTTGCTTCTGTTATTTCTCTCACTAGCATAAAATATGCCTGAGGCCCCGACCCTGGGAGGACTGGTTCAATTGCCTCATTTCCCCACTGAGACCTGGAGACCTTCTTCATCTGTAGAACCCAAGAGTTCTGGTTCTCTTTGCTGGGTCTTTGCTATTATTCAGTGTTTTCTCTCCCAGTTCTGGCCCGGGATGTTATTTTATTTCTCTTTCTCTCTCCCCACCCTTTGAGAGGACCGATGCACTGATGCATTCATAGGTCAAGGTGAATTCTTTTTAGCATTACAGGTTAGTAAGTTAATCAACTGGAAATGCCTTTAAGGAAGGAAAGAGTTGCGCGGAGAAGTGGCTGGTGAAAAAAATCAGTGCTGTGGAGTCTCTTTGGCACGTGGGCTTAGTGGTAGGCAGAAAGGCAGGAAGGTAAGAGGGGATGGGAGATGGACTCTGGGCTAACATGCAGGCTGGCTGGAGACAGACGCAGAGCAGGCCTCTTGGCAGGTCTGGGTGCCCCTTGAGATGGTTGCTTTGCACACGCTGAGATGTATTGTTCCTGAGCCTTCAGCCACTTTGTCTCCCTTCTTGCTGCTGCCATGTGGAGTGGGGGAGTGGGAAATCATTGAGCAGTAGGAAGCTTTGCACTCAGGAAAACACCCCTAGCTCCCAATTCACTGTCCGAGTGTCTGACATTTTAATCCATCTAAAAGCTCTCTTCCTAAGTGAGCCGGCTGCAGGCGGTCACTTGTCAGCGTTAAGGAGGTGAGCTAAGCTAAGAGGCCTTGCCAGAACAAATGCAGTTGTGTCTAGGAGATTTGGAAAGAGGAAAGGGGGGGCCGTGCAGGGCTGGCCGGGAGCGTGGCATTTGGGTTTCAAGTGCTGAATTTTAATGCTGACTTTTTCTGCAGTGATTTGCCTAGCCCTCAGTGTGTTCTGACATTGGTACAAGGAGTCAGAGTTTTATGAACATTAATACTAAGCTGTGTCAGCCACCCAGCTTTATGGAATCGAAAAGGAACTAAGAGAGGCCTGAGCATAATTTTAAAAATATGGGTACCCTGAGCACTGCTTAGTTTTCCTTTCTTTTTACATAATAAGCATGAAGACAGCATGCCAATAATTCACAGATGTTGACCTCATAGTCATTGTTCCTCTAGTCCCCTTAGGTCTTCTAATGTCACCTGTTTGGCTAAAACACTATATTTACCCCCTGAAAGATATCTTAAATTTTACTATAATTTTGTGCTTTATAGTGTACAGGTCATATCATGGTAGGGAAGAAACCACATAAACCAAGTTTAGCATATAATATAGCCATTGAGGTTGTTCACTTTGGTCTTGGCTATAGATATAGTGGGTAAACATAAAGGCCATTTGATGATTTTGTGTTTTCAGACATGGAAGGTGGGTCTCAATATATGCAATCTCGAAAGCTTCCAGAAAGAATATTATGGAGTAAAAGTTATGTGACAGCAGGAATTACTCAAAGAGGAAGAAGGAATATTCAAATAACAAAGTCCTTTCCCGAGAAAAGTCTTTACTGAAGACTTCCATCTTTAGTAAAATTCCAATTAAAAAAAAAAAGGATTTTAATGAGGAGTATAATTAAGGAGTTCGGATATCCTAACTATTAATTAAGAGGAAAAATAAAAGGCGTTCAATTAAAGTTGAAATAGTGTTTCTCTGCTCTATTAATTCTTATACAGCCAATGGCCAATTAGTTTTAATGCATTTTACAAAAAATGATATCTCCTAGACAAAGTAATTCAAAGCAAGCTTGTGAAGTCTTCAATATTTTTTGTTTTTGAGATTCCCTGTCCTCTCCCATTTGCCCTTTTCCTGGCCCCGATTCCTCCTATTCTCTTGCTCTTACCAGCCAAACCTTTCCTTAGGACAGACTCTGCTACATCGCGCTTATATGTGCCTTGAAATAAAGACTCTGCCAGGAGCGACGACATTGCGACATATCTGAGTTTGAAATGAAAACGTTTGGATTCTAGAATATAAAGCAAACTGAATTATAACAGCAAATGGAGAAGGTTTGGGGGAAGTAGATTCTGAATTCCTTCTGGAACACCTTGGAAGTAATCCTTCTGTGGGGCAGCTCTTGGAATGTCAGGCAAGTTAGAGAGGAGTGTATTCATCTGATGATGGGTTATTAAAAAGATCATACATTCTCCCAGCCTGTCCAGCTGCATGCGTGTGGCCAAGAGCATGAGAACTGGACTCAGAACACTATCTCCTAGTTGTTTGATGCGGGCAAGAGTCTGTCCTCTCATCTGTGACAGTGTTTTTGACAGCACCCACCTTGCACAGGCTGGTGGGAAGATGGAAAGAGACCCCTGGTGCTCAGCCCAGGGCCCAGTGCAGGGTCAGCCTTCAATCCACATTCAGTCTTTATTATCTTTCCTTGGCAAGGAGACCAGGCTTCCTATTTATATTCTGATTTTTGCCTGAGAAATTTTTCTTCAAAAGTTTCAAAATCATTTGTTAAACAAATCATTCCAGTCTCCCTGGTTGTGTCGGCTACTGGCAATAAAGTAGACTCCGGGGGAGGATCTTAAAATGTGCTACCCTTCATCTGGCCAGGGTGGAATGTGAAGCTTTATAGTTCTCATTACTTTTATTAATCCTCCATTAAATTCTAATTCAATGCACATTTATCAAGCACCTACTTCTTAAAGCTCTGTATTGGGATAGGATGTCATTTAACAATCATGGAAGTAATGTAAAGTAGGGATTATTGTCAGGGATGTATAAAGGGGGAAACAAAAGCTTGAAGAGGTGACATGGTCCCTTGTCTAAGATTACACAGTAGTGTGCTACTTAAGACAGAATTTAAACATATAAGCCTTCTTAAAAATTAAATCTGGATTTTTTTGAGGGGGGGAGGAGATTCTCTTAGAAAACCAGTGCTAAATTGAGAGCAATTGAGATTTCATTAATCTCTTAGTTCTCAAAAAGAATAAGAATAATCTCTTTTTCTAGCAGATCTTCAGCCATACACGTCAAAGAAGAGGTGGCTGAATCCTGCTTCGGATTAAATTGGCCTCAGATGGTTTAGTGCAATTTACATATCTGCTGACGGCTGGAAGTTACCAGGAAGTAGGAAGCTGGTCGTGTGTGCATGCGCACTTGTGCAGGGGCGCCATGAAGCCGCAGACATCAGGGAGAGAAAGACGTTTCTAACAGCTTTCTTCGGGGAGGGAAACTGAGACATATCTCATTTGAAAATAACAACTTCTACATGTTAAAGAGCAAAGCAAAAGTAATATAAAAGAACACACTCTATTCAGGCTCTGTGCGTGTGAGAGAGAGATTCTTTTAGTAACTGCAGAGATGTATCTTATCTGAGCGCAAGGCAAGACTCCTGTATGTAAAAGCAATCAACTAAATTGCAAAAGGAAAATACTTGCTATATAAATTGTCACAAATACGAAAAAGGAACCTTTGATTAGAAGTTGATGAGACATAAGGTAAAAATCCAAGAGAGAGAAGGGAAGGCATACAAGCCCCATTTCCAGGAAAACAGTACAATGGCCAAGAAATTTTTTAAAAACAAGCAATTGTTTAACTCACTAGTAATCAGACAACTACGAGGCAAAGCAGGGACAGCGTGTATTCTGCCTGTCTTATAACAAAGATTTAAATGATGATTGTGCTCAACGCTAGTAAGGACGCGGAGAATTGTGAGTTTTGTATTCTGCTGGAGTCAGTGAGCTTCAAAAGTGTTCATAGTTTTGTTCATAGACACTGAACAACATAAGTTGGGGATATAACCTAAAGAAATAACAGTGTGGGATGAAAATTTGTATATAGGGATATTTACTGCCATACTATTTATATTAGTAAGTAGCCTAGAATCTATGGCTTGGGGCCTATAGCACAGTGGTTACAGAGTAGCCACATCCACCAAGGGTGGCAGGTTTGAACCCAGCCTGGGGCAGCTAAACAACTGCAACAAAAAAATGGCCAGGCATCGTGGCAGGTACCTGTAGGGAGGAGAATCGCTTAAGCCCAAGAGTTTGAGGTTGCTGTGAGCTGTGATGCCACGGCACTCTACCGAGGACAACATAGTGAGACTCTGTCTCAAAAAAACCCAAAAAACCTAGAATCTATTTGCATGACCAGCACAATGTAATAAATTAAATGCATTATGATTCATATGTATAAGAGAATATTAAGCATTTTGAATGAGTGATAAAATATTTAATGAATTAAAAATAGGCTTTTAAAATATATAATATTATAAAAAGCAAGATATAATATTGCCAAGAGAATAACCCCAGTTTAGATAAAATTTTATATAAACATATATACGCATTGAAAAGTCTGGAAGGGAATATGCCAAGATGTTAATAGCTATTTTCTTTAGGCCAGAGGATCATACTTTTACATGTTTTGAATTTTCTACACTAGCCAAGGGTGAGTTTTAAATCATCCCCAAGCCACCTCCTTACCCCCAACCTCCACTGGTTATAAATTTAAGAGTCCAGAGGAATTTCATTTCGATCACTCACTTTGCTTTTATTAGGCATTTGTGTTCATGTGACATGGCGTCCAGGGCCTTATTTCTGTGTCAGAGGTAGCTGGCTGCCTGCGCTCGTGTTGGTTTTGGGGCTCAGTGTGGCATTTTGCATTCTGGATTTTTGTTAATACTGAATTTTCTAGGCAAAAAGCCTAAGGGAGCCTTCATTTAGCAGGTTTGTCTGAGGGCACAGGTAGGGTCATATTTTTCTTCATCCTGATTCTCTTCTGAGCGGAAGTAAATGACAATTTCAGCTCTAGCTTGGGCCACTGGCTCTTTGCATGAGGAAGTCTTTACTCTGATTAGATGCACTGTGGTTTTCTTGCCTGTACCTCCATTCGCCCCGTGCACCCCGTTGACTGTGGATTTAAAGAAAGGCTCATGACCTCATAGAATGTCCGAAAATGTGTCTGGCAAAGCACATGAGATGCAATAAATCACGTCCTTATAAAAGATAAAATCCTGGTTTACATCCTTGGCTGAGAACTGCCCTTATTGGTCTAGAAAAATACAGCCTTCAATGAAAAAAACGTGAACATAATATCTGTTCCCTTCTTCTTTTCTCACTCTCGGTTTTGGTATCATTTGGATGAATGGAAACGACAGGGGCTCAAATATAATTACTTTATAAATAATGAATAAGGGGCTATTATTATTACTTTAAGAAAAATCCCATTTCGGAATGAGTCCCTTGATAGTAGCTGAAGCTTAATTTAGCCAAATAACTGTTCTGCCTTAGCCAATTTTCAGCTCTGAAGATTATTTTTAGACTCTGAAGATTATTTCCAGATGTACCGAGACAATGGTAATCTATCTCTTTTTCTGGGGGCCACTTCCTTGGCATGCTGGTGACCTACTTGGGTTTAGCACCAATTGGAGACTTGGGTTTAGTGGTAAAATTAGCTTAGTAGTATCCAAGTATCCACAGGAGAGCCCACATAATTCATTTCAATGCTGTCTGCTCTTTGTAGGGTTCAAGTTTTAAATAAACCCCTTTTTAATACTTTCAATAGGAAGTGAAGTGAAAATATCACACATGGACAGATCGGTAGATAGATAGACTCAGGGATTAATTATTAATGGAATATAATGTGCATTTATTTAAAGAAAACCTACCAAAATGAACTGTGATTATTTCTGAGTGAAGAATTATAAAAACTGTAATATTTATTTTCTCCTATCTACATTTTCATATTTTCTGCAATAGACATACATAACTTTTATAATTATGATTTTTCTTAGACTGTATCTTTTGAGGCCTTTGTCCTGGTCTCACAGAATGCATTATGAGACATTTCCAGAGTGTCCAGAGGGATTTCAATCTGATGACCGGGCCTATCATCAAAAGTAATTGACTGAAAATGCAATCCCTGGAGCTTTATTACCTCCATCCTGGCATCTGGGGCTCCCAGCAGGGAAAATGATACGTGGGCAATTAGGGAGCACCTAATATTTTGATCAGTCACTCTGAAAGGCTCATTACCACGTGGTCAAGAGCCTGCATTGCGTACGTCCAATCAGAAGATGCAAAGTTTACTTAAGTGTAAATAAAGGACACAGAGGTTTTCCATTTACTCTGAAGATAGTAGATCCCTGTGTGGAAAATTTTCAAGTTCTCTCTTCCATATTGCCCATGGAGTAAAGGCAGAAGCCCCAGAAGTAGCTCCCTCCCACCCACTAGTATAATTCTCAATGATAGAATGGTCACTTGGTTTGAGTTAAAATCCCAGTTTCTGTTGCCCAGACTGTTCCAGGTTATTCATGCTGTGAGCATTCTTGGGTGTCAGCAGCACATCGGACGAGATTCAAGTCTCAGACCTGCTCTTGAGGATGTCTGGAATTTCTCCATGCCCTTGCCAATTGCATCCCATCCCTGGACACCTGCTCTATCCCTAGTTGTGAAGATGAATCTGTTCTTTCCTGTCACATTGTTAACTAATGGAATTTCCGTAAGACCTGTCTTCCCAGCCCATTTTTACTCTGACCTTCCAAAATGACCTCCCTGGTCTGCTGGGGGAGTCCTGTCAGTGTCTGTAAACCTGTCTAGACTGGGATTCTCTGCTTGGCCTTGATCTCTGATGCTCAGGGCCTCCCTTTTGTCCTTATTTGACTCATAACCCTGATAGCATTAATACTTTAAGTTCTCTTTCCTTTCAGCCTTAAAAGCTTTCTTTTTGATACTTCTTAAAAATGACATCTAGCCGCCATCAGTGCCCAATACCACCTGTCCCACCCTGTCACTAAAATATTCATTACTTTGCTAGCTCTGAATCTAAGTAACATCAGGATCTGGGAGTATGAAGATACTGGAAGTTAGAAGGGTCAAGGACTCAAGTATATCTTGCTCTTCCATCATGCCACTCTGAGTAGTGTGCCCCTAAATGGTGATATTAGTATTAAAAAATATTTATTCTCCTAGAAATACATGATAAATGTAGTACAATACCATCATAGACCAACCAAAATATTTTTAATTTGACAAAATGTTTATTAAGTTCATCTAGATGAACAAACACTTGAAAATGACTTGAAAACATTTTGGAAAAGGAAAATAAATAATGATCTAAGCTTATCATATCAAATACTAGACTCTGAGAGATGACAGAGAATGAAAGTATAAATATAGACTCTGTTATATGTAATATTTTTGGTATAGGATAAAAATAGCAGTTTGAATCAGTTCAGGAAATAATAGATTATTTAATAAATGATATTGAAATAACTAGCTAACCACATGCTCCTTCACATATCAAGATAGAGTTCAGGGGTATATTTAAAAAATTAGGAAGATAAAATAAAAATATTCTAGATAAAATATAGGTAAACACTTGTGAACCTCTGGCAAACAAAAAGATTTTGCAAACTAAGCTAAGATTAAAAGAAAGAAAATTATGAAATTTTAATCAATGGAGAAGATGAGCTGTTAGGATTTCTGGGCAGTGTTGAGTGCCCATTTGAGAACAGAGGCACCATGAATTCTAGTTTGGTTGTCTTCAGTAACATTCAAGTGAATAGGTGCTTGAGATAGAAAAGTCAGATATCTATCGGGGTTTATCCAGGCCTGGAGGTAAAGTTGGACCAAGAGTAGAGAGTGACAGGTTATGGAGTCTGTTCTGAACAAAGTGGGCAGTCAAGAGAGGGGAGAGGTTTGGTGGGTTAAAGAGAATACAGAGGTCAGTCATGGGGGTATGGATGAGGTTAAAGAATTGATATTTACAGAGCAAGTGAGCTGAAGGGAGAGGACCCTGTGTTGGGAGAGGGTGAAGGTTGAATCTGTGATTTTGGACTAACCAGTTTTTCTAATAATAAGATACTGATAAAATGAATTATGGTATGTGAGTATCTGTTCACATCTTCATAACAAATGCCAAAGATATATTAAATATGATGAATAAAAGAATACTTAATGACAGGGAACCATGTTCCTGCCATATATGTGACAAAATGGAAACTACAAAAGAATAATAAAATAATGTCATTTTACAAGTGCGGGATGTGTGCTAAAAGGTTAATAGGTCTAGGTGGCAGGTAGGAATGTGGTATGTCGATAGTTTTTTAGCTTCTAAATATTCCATAAATTATATTAATTTTAGATTCAGAAATAAAGCCTAATATTTTTAAGAGTTGCTGGTCTTCAAAGCCTCCTTTTAAAATGCAGGTTTTCCTACAAAGCAGAGAAGGTCCGACACTTCCTAGCTGATGTCTCACAGCTTGTTGGCTCCAGTAGAGATTCTCACACATTAATGAGGCCAACTCCCTAGTTTTTGCATTGTGTGTCTGCAGGTGCAGCGAGCAGCAGTGACTTCTCCAAGGTTGTATGTTAGTGAGCACCTTGACCTCTATGCAAGGCGCCTCCAACCTGCCTCTCCCCCACACTGTTGAGCCGCCCTTCCTACCAGAGCGTGAGAGACAAGTGCTTCCTGGGAGCAGGTAGGATCCTTCTCACACCACACATCACACCTTGTCAGAAACTGCTCCAAGGTATTTATTCATAGGTCTACAAGTAAACATGTCCTAAGGGGCCAAATGGAAGGAACAATGGATTTAAGAAAGCATTGATAAGACTGGGTCTATTTTCCAAATGGCATCTGTAACCTCAAAGTAATTTTCAGTTGCCATTAATTTATACTTGGGGAAACTTTCTCAAAGTCCACATGAAAGGACTTCCCTTTAAAGACCCTCCAAAGTGATTAGCAAGCTGGTCAAGTAGGAGACAGGCCTTGCAAGCAGGGTCTGGCTGGTCTGGAATTTCCTTGAAGGGATCTGGAGAGTGGAAAATCAGGATAAGTTGATGTGCGGCTAAGTTAAAGGTTACATCTAGACCCATCCGATGAATAACTTAATGGTTAAACAGCTTAAATATTTTTATGACTGCTTTGTTCATTATTATAAGGAACCTGTGATGCCAGCTTGTCACTAGTTTATGATTAGAATGTGCACGTGTGTACACATGCAGAACTTTACATTGTTAAAGTATATAAGCTTGTAAGAAATAAACCAAAATTGCTACTTGCCTGAGAGAGCTGTAGCTCTTCTCTTCTCTGAACATTCTGACTGCTGATCTCATCTCTGCCACTCCAGCAGGAACACTTCAAGCAACAAGTGTCTCTTCCTCAGGGCGAATAGGCAATTTGATCCCACTTTCAAATCAGGTTTCCACCTCACCCCCATTAGGATGGTTATAACCAGAAGCACATGCAATAAAAAGTGTTGGCGAGGATACAGAGAAATCAGGATACATGTGCACTATTGGTGTGAACACAAAATGGTACAACTGTTGTGGAAAACCATACAGTGGTTTCTCAAAAATATTAAATGTAGAATTACCGTATAACCCAACACTTCCATTTCTGGGTATAGGCCATAAAGAATTGAAATCAGAGGCCCAAAGAGATACTTACACGCCACTGTGTGTAGCTGCATTACACACAATAACCCAAAGGCATAAGCAGCCCAATTATGGGTTGAGTGGGTAAACAAAATGTGGTCTGTACATACAATGCAATATTAGCCTTAAAAAAGGAAGGAAGTGGTAATACGTGCCACAGTCGGGATGAACGACAGACATTGTGCTCAGCGAAATAAGCCAGTTACAGAAAGACACATATTGCATGATTCCCCTTATGTGAAATATCCAGAATAGATAAAGTCATAGAGACAGAAAGTAGAACAGAATATTGGTTTCTAGAGGCTGAGGGAAGGCAAGACTGGGGAGTTAGTGTTTAATGGGGACCAGAGAAAGTTCTGAAGATGGATGGTGGTGATGGTGGCACTTTATGTGTGCAATATGACTCAGCTATACATTTAAAAATAAAGTGGTAAATTTTGTCATGTACCACAATTGTAAAGAGAGACTTCTATTTACCTGGACGGATGGGGAAAACATTCCCCTAAGTAAAATATCTCAAAAATGCAAAAGCAAGCATCCCATGGACTGGGTACAAAGTTGAAACTAGTAGATCAACAACTATGGGCCCACACAGGAGAAAAACACAATTAAATTCAAGAAGAGGGCAGGAGGAGGAGGCTTGGTAAGTTTTGACCTATTGGGTACAATGTAGAGGTATATGGCACACTTCCTGGGTGAAGGACTCAACCATAGTTCAGACTTTGGACTTAACCTTGCAAATGCAAGTGTTGTGACCTAATCATATATGCCCTCCTATTAGCCTGAAATAAAAATAAAAGAGAGAGTGGGAAAGACAGACAGAGCCTTAAAGACATATTCCTAAAAATCAGGTTTAAATAATTCCCATGTAATGTCCACATCATTCTGAACACAGTAGTCGTTCCATGTTATATTATAAGCTGCTTTCACTTCTATGAGCCAGTGTATAACGTGTTTCAAATTCATTAAAAGGATGGTCCTAAATAATATTAAGGGTGGTTATTTAGTAATGTCATTTCAGTCTTTAAGACATACCAACATCAAGCCCATTTTTCAACCATAAAACAAGACCAATTAAACACATGGCCTCTTTCATGTTGTGATCTTTTCCTTTCTTTCTTTCTCTTTCTTTTTCTTTCTTTCCTTCCTTTCTTCCTCCCTCCCTCCCTTCCCTTCTTTTCCCTTCCTTCCATTTCTTTCTCTCTCTCTTTTTTTTTTTTTGAGACAGAGTCTCACTCTATCGCCCTTGGTAGACTGACCTGGCATCATAGCTTATAGCAAGCCCAAACTCTTGGGCTTAAGCCTCTGGGGGGTCCTCTTGCCTCTGCCTCCTGAGGAGCTGGGGGTATAGGTGCCCACCACAATGTCTGGCTGTTTTTAGAAATAGGGTCTGACTCTTGCTCACGCTGTTCTTCAATGCATGAGCTCAAGCAATCTTCCCACCTTAGCCTCCCAGAGTGCTAGGATTGGAGGTGTGAGCCACCATGCCTGGCCGAGATGTTTTCTTTAATCACCTAAGGACAGAGGACTGTGACTTCAGACAGTCCTCCCAGCAGCTCTTAGTTCTTCCTCTCACTGTATTTTATAATTTGAATTTTGGTGTTCTGGATGGTGTGTCAAAAGAATCAATAGCAGAAGGTTAGGAACCCAGTTCCATAAATGAGTGCAAACCCCTCATGGAAGCATTGCACCCGTGGTTCTGAATCTTGAGGCTCCTCACCTCCCACTGGCTCTCTTCTTTGGTCTCCCCTTCCCTACCAATCCCAGTTTAGCCTGTCCACTGGTGACAAAGGACTCTCCTTGGAGCCCACCTTGGACGCCTCCTTAAAAGCAGCCCTAGATCTTTATAAGCTTCTCAGAGCTGCCCTGAACCTTCTGTGCCCCGAGCAAGCTGAGCCAGGCTCCTGGACTTTCCAGTTCTTCACCTTCCTGTTTCTGCCCTGCACTGCCTCCTTCCTCCAGAGCCCAACCCAAATGCTAGCTCCTCGTGACACCTTTTACAATTCCCCAACCAGACAGAATTTCTTTCTCACTCCTTGGAACCCCCTTAACTTGTGGGTCCTGCCACTGCTTTCTATTTTGACTTAAGCAGATTTATTTATATGTCATGAGTCCTCTACAGGTAAAGTTTCTAAGAGCGATGGGGGTATCTCAATAATTTCTGTATTTCCCAGACAGCCAGGCACATAGTAGGTGCTGATGGACAACAAATGAAGGTTAAGCAGGGTGTTCAGATATCCATTAACTCACTTCTGGGGTCACTTGTAGGTAAGGTTCAATTGAAATCCTTGGCTGCAGGTATATTTTTAAAAACGTGAATGCTAGCACTCTGGAAGGCAGAGGCAGGAGAATCACTTGTGCCCCAGGGTTTGAGGTTGCAGTGAATTGGGATAAGGCTACTGCACTTGAGCCAGGGTGGTGACAGAGCAAGACTCTGTCTCAAAAAAAAAAAAAAAAAAGAGAGAGAATGCTTTATAATTTTACTTTGTTGGCATTCTCTATGTCCTTGAAGAGTGATTCCAGCTCCTCTCCCTCCCAGTGTTGGCTTAAAATGACAGTAGTAAGAGCTGATCTTGAGATATAGTGGGGGAATTGTGTCTGTGAATAGCATAAATACACCTCCTGGCGCCACAGAAAGTAGCTTCAGTACATATGGACGGCACGTCTTTGAGCTACTGAACTCAGCATATATATTACTGAATATAGCTGGGGGTAGAGCGAGTGTGACAATAATACTCTCCTTGTCCTTATCCACAGAGAAATGTCCTGTGCCAACAGCTTGGAGATAGGACCATCTATTTGTTTAAGACCCTGCTATATGGAGCTGATATTGCATGGTCATGATGTGTGATCTGTGGGGTTTGGGACTCTGAAATGTACCTAAGGCCATATAGTTTCATGATCATAGTGAGATTTGCCATTGATTAGTCTCTGACGCTGTATGAGGCAGGGCACTGTAGCCCTTCCAGCTGCCCTCTGAGTTAGCCATTATGATCAGTCCAATTTACGGACCCAGAAACAAAGGGTTGTGGCAATTAGGCAGTCTACCCTGGCCCAGGCCACAATGAGGGTAAATGGGAGAGCCTGCCCTTGAAGCCCAGCCTTCTGTCTCATCAATGTTCTTCATGCCCTGCTACAAAAAGTCCCGGACTGAGGCAGGGGGATGGTTTGGCATCTCCCAGCTTGGCAGGAGAGAGGAAAAGTGCATCAAAATCCTGTTTGCAAAATGAATGCTTCGGTGATATTTTATTTTATTCCAATACCTGCAATTTCAGAAATTGTGTTTGCCTCCAACTGATCTTTCACTCCCTAATTAGTTCCAATGACCGGTTTAATGGTTGAAGCCCCTCAAGGGGAAAAATACGCCAAGAGTCTTGTTAAGTCCTTTCTGTTTGGGGAACTTTGTTCTGAGCAAAGTCTGTTGACTAATCTGAAAGTATTAGAGTCATCTGATTAACCTCATTTCTTCCTGAGAACTGGAGGCCTTCTAATGGCTCACACCTTCACAAAGTCCTCCATGGGGCGTTCAGGATCTGCTTAATCTCTGGTGACTGTCCTTAACTCATATATATATATATATATATGTTTTGCTCATTGATTAAATATTTGTTTAACGGCTAGTAAGTACCAGACTTCATGGGGAGTCCAGAAGTGAAAAAGAAGAACTAAAGAATGCCCACAAAAATCAAAGAGAAATGAGAGTTCCATGGAAATTATCATAAGATAGAGTTGAAGACTGTGAAAGATCAGGACTGTTCTGAGCAGGGTTAATGGTATTGGTAGTCTAGGATCCACTGAGGATCCTTCAGGGCAGAGGGTGGGTGAGCTGAGGCTGGGGGTACACTGAGGCAGAGGGACCTTTGGATGAACGATTAGCCCAAGGAGTCAGAGGGCTATGTGCCTGTTCCTTCTTAAGTGATTTGTTCTGGGTTATGGAGCCAGGTTCTTGATCTCCCACTGGCTGTTCTGTTGGAACATCCTGAACTGGTGCTAATTTGAACATCAACATGTAAATAAAGAAAGTTATGAGAGAAGTGATGAAAGGCCATATATACAGAGAAGGCCAAAAAA
Source organism: Perodicticus potto (assembly GCA_963574655.1). Classification (NCBI taxonomy): domain Eukaryota; kingdom Metazoa; phylum Chordata; class Mammalia; order Primates; family Lorisidae; genus Perodicticus; species Perodicticus potto. The sequence continues at coordinate 94,712 of CAUYRH010023471.1, forward strand.
GGTATACACATTGGAAGAGAGAAAAATGTGTATTTAAATTGTAATACTTGGCCAGACAGAGACGTGGTGGCTCACACCTGTAATCCTAGCACTCTAGGAGGCTGAGGCGGGTATATTGCTTGAGCTCAGGAGTTCAAGACCATCTTGAGCAAGAGCAAGAGCAAGACCCCGTTTCTACTAAAAAGAGGAAACATATTAGCTTGAGTAAGAGTGAGACACCATCTCTACTAAAAATAGAAAGAAAAAAAAACAAAGAAAAGAAAATCAAAACTAGCTATAGTCCCATCTACTCGGGAGGCTGAGGCAAGAGGATTGCTCAAACCCCAGGAGTTTGAGGTTGCTGTGAATTATGATGTCACGCCACTCTACCCATGGCAACAGTCAGATTCTGTCTCAAAAAACAGAAAAATAAAAATAGAAAAACTAGCCAGGCTTAGTGGCACACCCCTGTAGTCCCAGCCCAAGAGTCTGAGGTTGTGGTGAGCTATGACACAATGGCATTCTACCCATGGCAAGAGTGAATGCCGTCTCAAAAAAGAAAAAAATTTATAAAATTGTAATAGTCAATATATACCAATAACCAAGGATGAATACAAGTCACATTTGAGCACCTCTTGTAATGGCAGAAGTCAAATGTGACTCGAGAATTACAATTTTAATACATTTTTTTCCTTTCTTAAAATGTGCATACATTTTTGGGGTACCCTCTGTGTATGATGGCTAAGTTGCAGCTCCTCTGCCCTTGAGTAACTAAAGCAAGAGTCACCAAGCCAGGGGAAAATGCAGCCTGGTGCAAAGAGCCATTTGTTTAAAATGCCCCCTGTGCCTTTCCCTGTGTATAGGCAAAAAAAGTACAGGCCTTGTCGACAGAAGAGGCCTTGGAAACAGTGACCCTCAACATTGGCCAGCTCTGTTACCAAGGAGTTTCACATTCTCTTTCCAGCTGAGAAGGGCAACTGAGGCAAGCCTGCCTCCCACCTGCTCAGATCAGAGACAACATCAGAACGGGAGCCTAGAATGGAAATTAAAAGTATTTAGTAGACTCTGTTCAGAGCTATGTAACTGAATGAAGTGATGCTTTCATCACAGGAAACCAGCTAAGGCCGACCAGCTGGAAACTGAGTTTTGCACTTGAGTCTTATAAGCCTAGAAGAGTTGTCACACCATCATCCCACTTCTATTCAGACTGGCCTAGGGCCATGTGCTGGTCTAGCATTGACAGTTCATGTCCCGATCTATGACCAAGAGAGAGTGGGGCCTGGACGTTGAGTTAGGGTGGCTGAGCAAAGAGAAGGATTCTGAAAACTCTAGGGTGAAAAAGGAGATCACTGGGAACATGTTGGCGTGACAGGGGTCCTCCAGATGGCCTCAAATTTCTCTTAAATTAACTCTCCCTCAGAGAGGGAGGAACAGTTTCACTCACCAGCTTAATGATGGTCCTGAGGTGTAAATTAGGTGCTGTTAATGAGTTTTATGGAGTCAGGAGAAATAAATTTGTTTACTAAGACAATCTGGTTATAAAAAGAACCTATAAATTAACTCCCCAATTAGGAGCTAATATTTGCATTAAATATTATTCAAAGCAATGGCGATTCTGCTGTAGGCTTGTACAGCACCAATAAAAGATAAAAATAAAATTCAAACTGTTTTTTCTACACTGATATAAAATTCCTCCTTGGTATAGTAACTTTTACCCTAGAGCACTTTTAAGAATAAGGATGATCATTTGCTTCAGGTAAATGAAATGACACTAGAAAAACTTGCTTTCCCCCAAAGATCCCTCCTATATACCAGTTAAATACTTACTATTAAAAATTTAGTGTTTTGAGATGACTCTTTAGGAATTTTGGTTTTTGAAAGTAAATACTTCTTTCTGGAAGAGGTTGATAGATTGCTGTAATAACATTGATAGGCCTGAAATTTTTCTGCAGTGTTCTGATTTCACCGGTAGATGGTGATCTTGTTGTTTTGACGGCTTGGAAACAAGTTGTTTTGCCCTTCAGAAATCAACGGTAAAGGAACCTTTTCAAGGTTTAGAAAACTTCTTCACAAAAAAACGCAATTAACTGATTATTCTCTAGAACTGACTAGTTCTCAATAGACAGCATATTATGTAAACTAATAGCAACTGTATAAAAATTAATCCAACAGATACAAGGCATTTCTGTTCAGTGCTTCTAAGCTGTACTCAGCTGGTCATTCATAATCCTTTATGTAAGTTACTTGATCTGTGGATTTAACAGACTCTGGGCCTGTGATTCCAGAATCCTACTGAATCTCACAGGTTTGCCCAGAAGCTAAGATCTTCTGACTTTAACAGCATGGGGTTTGCAATTAAATAATTGGTCTTGAGTGATTTGAATTAAATTGTTCTCACTTGGTTCATTAACAAGCCTGCCTTTTGAATACTTTTCTGCTTCCTTTCAGCAACCAAGTTGAACTAGAAAGATAAATAAACTGAAAAGTGGATCTTCCCCTTGACTCTTTCCTAGCTTGACTGTTTAGGCCATCCGGACAATTTCTGAGCAATTTTTATACACTTAACTCAAGAAATTCTTAGCATGCTAAAAGGAAGCTGGGAGAAGTTTAGCAATCCCAGCTAGTCGGGAGGCTCAAGCAGAAGAATCTCTTGAACCCAGGAGTCTAAGGTTGCTATGGGCGGATTCTATAGCACTCTAGCCTGGATGACAGAGTGAGACTCTGTCTCAACAGCAATAACAATGAGAGCCAAGAGAGATAATTCAGTATTCACATGAGAAAAATTACTAGCAAACTGGGAATAAAAGATAATTTTCTTAACCTAATAGAGGATATTTCCCTAAACTTATAGCAAATATATCATAATATAAAAGATAATTTTCTTAGCCTAATAGAGGATATTCCCCTAAACTTACAGCAAATATGTCATAACATAAAAGATAATTTTCTTAGCCTAATAGAGGATATTCACCTAAACTTACAGCAAATATATCATAACATATCATAACATAAAAGATAATTTTCTTAACCTAATAGAGGATATTCCCCCAAACTTACAGCAAACATATCTAATACATTTCTATGAAGTCAGGAAAATAATAAAGAGCCAATAACAAACACCAGTTCTGTTTTAATGGAGAGTAGAATGGTAAATAAAATGAGAAAAAGAATTTTAATGTTTAAGGACTTTAAAGGAAGCAACACAATTGTATTCCTTCAGGATTCATATATTTATATTATTATATTGTATATGTCCATATTATTTATGATGTAAATTTCACAAACTTGCAAGGGAATGAGTATTTTATATTGAATTTATGTTAGTGACTGCTAAAGAGGACAAGCCAGGAAAGAGATTGAAGAAAGTTATGTAATGGTAGTTTTTGTAGTTTAAGATCCTAAGCAAATCTGACAAAATGTTTAACAGCTAAGCAAGAGATATATAATGTTTATTATAGGAGTCTTTATACTTTTCAACAAGATGTAATTAAAAAAAGATTTTTTTGCCAACGGCATTGAATTTGAAGTTGAGGTGGTCTTGTCTACCTGGAAGTTTTTTAGTGAAAATCTGTTATTCATTTTTTTTTTAATTTGAATTAATATGTGGGTGTTATTCATTTTTTAAAAGGTACATTACTATTGTGAGATCCTGAAAGGAGACAGACTACGATCAGTGTGACTTTATAAACACAAAATATGACCCAGGAGATACACATATGTTTATAAGTATATTTACTCATATATTGTAATTCCTATTTTGTAAACCTTTGATACTTAACTATCTGGTCATCAACTCATCTGACACTAAGTTATTGGGCTGGTGAAAATATGAGTAGCCAATTTAAATGCTTTGCAATTTTTTTTTCCACATATAAGATATAGTAATAGAATAATAAAGCAATCTCACTCAAGATGTTGAAAAGAATATATTCATCCTTGTTGCTTGAGACAGCATTAAAATGATAATTAAGAAGTAAAAGAGTGGACCCATCAATTACGGTGCATCTTAGAAGGGTACAGGTGAAACTTACTAAATGTAGAATATAAATGTCTGAGCACAATAACTAAGAAAATGCCATGAAAGCTATGTCAACCAGTTCAATGAAAATATTTCAAATTGTATACAAAACCAGCACATTGTACCCCATGATTGCATTTATGGACACAACCATGATTTAATAAAAAAAAGATATATATAAAAAAGAAATAAAAGAATATATAATCTCATAATATAGGATAAGGAAAAAGAAAGGTCAACAGATTTCTGAAGTCAGGTGCAGAGGAAAGGGTTTTGACACATTAAACTAAGCAAAAAAAAAGGCAAAATCCAATATTTGCATGGAGGGCCCAGGAACAAGAGGCTGCTGTCTGCTAGTAAGGACCTGCAGAGGCTCAGTGCTGAGAGGGCAGGCGACACAGGGGCAGGAGCAGAGGGCAGGTGCATAGAACACTGGGACTGAGGGTGGCCTTAGGGAACAGTGGGCCTCTCCCTTCCCCTTACCAGCCTTAGGCATTTGGACCCCTTTCCCTCCCTTAGCACCATCCCATTTATCGCAACCAGGGATCTGGAAATAGATTCTTTTTGCACCGTCCGTGCCTGTGAACCCGTTGGAAAGTCCTCCAAACCCCCCAGGGGAGTGTAAGGCTCTATTTGAAAAGAATATTTTGAATATTCAAATATTATCTGTATATTCAAATATTATTTGAATATCCAAATATTTTTGAACAGTTTTTGAATATTTGAAGATGGCAGAGTTAGACCTAAGACACCTCAACTTCAAATTCAATGCCATGTCTACTTTTTACCTTGTTTACCAAAATACAGACTTTCAAAATTCTCTAAGGTAGAACATCACATCCCTAACATTCAGTCGTCAGGAGACAAGGATACTGCATTTGACTGTTCTCTTTCTTGAAGTCGTAGCACTCTCCCCTCAGCATCTAGGAGGTGCCACTGTAGTGCCATCACAGAGACTGTTGCCACAGCCCCTCTCTAAACCCCCAGCTCAAGGTCTACTGTTCTACTATTCCCTGGGCTTTGAGCACAAAAGCTGAGATTCCTTTCTTCAAAGGGAAACCAGTGATACGCAAATTTTAGAAAAAATAAAGAACTAAAGACTTCAAGGGAGAGATTGGGGAGGGAGAAGAGATCCTTCAATTCCGGCTGGGGTTTGGGTCTTGGGTGGGAAGCGTGAACGGACCTCAGGGCATGCCCTGATTCTGCCCTTAGTCCCCAAGCCAGAGTGAAAGACGCATCAGCTTTTCTCTCCTTTGGTTCATGATCAATTCTTGACAAGAAAAACAATCCAAATAGGGAAACTGAATATTACTGTGTTATGTGAATGGGAACCAGTTCAACTGATAAATATTGGCAGTCCAGCTTTTTATTACTGAGCTCTACTCTGCAGAAAAGATGAGCTTCATGCAAATGAATAAATACATGTTCCCCAAAGATTTCAGATAGTAACCTTCTTTTTTTCCCCTCAAAATGCTCATTCTGCTGGCTCCTGCATCTGTCTTTTTGACTTATCTGTGAACTAAAACATTAGCAAGTCCCAGTTTTTACACTAATGCTATGCTTTTAAGCTCTCACTTGCAATCACTGTATTAGAAAAATGCTCTTTGGCCCCAGCTTACTTTGTACTTTTAACCTTTTTAGGACTTTTGAGTCAGAGACACTCAGGTTGCCATAGCATCTGAGAGGCTATCTAGGACCAAGGCCAGCTCTGGGATGGAATGATTCCTCTCTGAAATGCTGCTGCCTTCTGCATTGGAGAGATCACTTCCACTTTTGGATGACTCTGAATTGTATATGAAGCTAAGCCTTCTCTCCTCTGTAGCTTACACCCATCTGTACACTTAACAGGGTTAGAACAGGGCCATGTGCCTTCCTTAAGTAATCTTTCTAAATTTCATTTGGGGAACAAATTGGAAAGACAATTTTAATTTGGATAACCTCTAAAGTAAGCATCCATCAATGTAATGGGCAAAAACTTCGTTGGCACGAAGTAAAAAAAAAAACACTTTGCAAATTAAAATAGCTAAGGCCTATTCGAAAGCACATTCGTTATCCTAACGTGATTTAGTCATACAATTGATTGGATTTGTAGGAGACAGTGACTCTGAAAGGGGCAGGGAACCTTTCTTACAGAATTTTATTTTCCTCTTTGAGTTGATATAATCAAAGGAATTGCAAATTTCACAATAAGGCGTCAAATTTGTATCTGCAGAGAGATGCTCTGATGCAATTTGGTTCTTATAAATCATTTTAGTGATGGAGGTTTGTTTGGGGAGGCTGCTAATAAAACAGAGTGTTGATTTATTTGATTTGTGGCTGTGGGAGCTACCTAAATGGCTGTTACATGGATTACTCGTGTGGCCGGCATTCTGATTATTCTGATTATTCTGATTATTGCAGTCTTTTTTGCATCAGTATACACAGTTCCACTTTGTAGGAGAAAAAAAAGGGTGAGAGTTATTTGTGTACCACCTCTTGAGAACATTCTTGCACTTTGGCATAGCAAGAAGTGTGACAATTCAGCCAGACCTTGACCCAGCTGCGTAATCTTGACTATTATTCTTAAATTCTTTGAACCCCATTTTTCTCATTGCAAAATGAAAATAATACTTACCTCCTTAGAGTTCTGAGAGGATCTGACAATGTAATATAGCCAAGTTCCTTACGCATACTATTAGTCTGAACCTTAGTTAGCATGTCTTTAAAATGAGGATGATTTTAACACCCAATGCATTGGGATTTTGTGACGATGAAATGAAATTGTGCAAGTAAATTATTTTGCATGGTGTTGGAACGAGCCAATTACATATTATTAATGTTATTGAACATAATTACACTTAATAGGTGCAAATTCTCCTTTCTCGTATCCTCTTAAGTTATAGGATTATAATTTCATTTCCATCACTCCTCCCCAGGTTTGATTACCTGGTTGATGGCTTATTTCACTATTTGGCTTCTATTTTTTCTATTTCCCACTCCCTCTGGCCTTTTACTGGTTGGTCATCCCCTTCCCAGAGTATGAGCTTAAATGCTACATACATCCTGACATCCATAAATAATTATTTGTGATTCACATGGGTTATATCTTAGTCAATGATATCATGGAAGGAGAGGCCTTTGCTTTAGGTATAGTGAACTCAGAAGTCTCCGAGGCACATTCTGTTTCCAGCCGTGACACCACTCTGGCTCCTTCTCCGACCATCCACTTCATCCCGGGAGTGTTTATTCTTTCTTTTTCTCTCTTACTCCGAGCTCACTGCTCTAGGTCCTCAAGACTTTCCTGTCCTTTTTTCTACAAAACTATTGTCAACCTCATATTCCATCTTGGGTCTAAAGGTTGCGTATGTCAGCTTTTGCCCTTACCCCTTCCACTGATACCGGCATTTTAACAATGCTACCAGGTACAAAGGTGGGTCTCTAATCAGAATAGTTATGCATCAGGTGTCTGATCAGAAAGTGAGCGGCAAGTGGGGCTTCCCTACCTTTCTGGGATTGTACCAAGCAGGGGTCTGAAAAAGGATAGTCCTTGTACATGTCCTCATAAAGTTGTAAGATGTAGAGGAAAAATCTATGGTGAATTTGATGATCGGAAACATGGATTCGAGCCCTGGCTCCACTGCTCATACTAGACAGCGTTTATAGAACATCTTTTACCTCTCCAATCCACCCAGCATCCCGTTTATCCAGTAACTCTGGTAGGATCTGCAACTATTTTGCAGAATTGCATCAGGGTACCAGTGATGCCACTGGGAATGCTTGGGAAACTTCAATTTCTCATTTAAATAACACTATTCTTATCTCTGTTGTATGAGGATGCCATAGGGGTCACATGGAAAAGAAATTTAAGTATAATGACAAATAGAAAAATAGGCAAAGCTTACTTCTGGGTTCAATGTCTCTGTCTCCCTAGAAATCCCTGCTCTGTTTAGAAATATTGTCCAAAGGCTGCAAAATAGGGTGCAGCAAGAAGAGATAAGACACTCTGAGGAAAGGATAACCAGGCTAAGACCTGATGGAAATAAAGAAGCAAGTGAAGGACTTCATCAGAAAACATTTAAATTACTTTCCAGTCCCAAGACTCTATGACCTAGACCCTATAAAGCATATTTCTAATACTGTTAAGTTTGAAAAATACTGGCACGTGCATTCATTGTGACCTTTGACCTGAAGTTGGAAGGTTTTAAAACCTTCAGTAGGTTTGAACAATGGGCCAAAAGTATGTGTAATGAAGATTAGAGTGAAAGAAAATAAAGGAAAGATAGATATTTAGGTTTTTTTAAAAAATAATTTTATTAAATCATAATTGTGTACATTGGTGCAATCATAGGGCAGAATGTGCTTCATATACAATCAGAAACATTTTGATCTTACTGTGAGAGATAGCCCTCATAGCATTTTCTTAATCACTATATAAAGACATTGATACTCTATATTTAATAAGTTTCACCAGTACCCTACCAAGATGCACCGTAGGTGTTCTTTTCTTTACTTTCTTTCTTCCTTTTCTTTCTTTTCTTCTTTCTTTCATCTCTTTCTTTCTTCCTTCCTTTCATCTCTTCCTTTCTTTTCCCTCTTCCTTCTTTTTATGTTTAATTTTTTTTTTTTCCTGGAGAAGATTCTGAAGTTCAACAGTGATTTCTTTAATTAAGAGGAAAAAAACACTAGGAAGGAGAAGGAATAGTAAACAGTTCCCTCCACTGCCTGAGGGGTTAGTTACAAAATAAACATTCCATGATGGGGCCACATCTCCTATAATGAGACTGTGCTGGCTAGGGAAGCTGCAACTAAAGTCCCTCTATTAGGGACATTCACTAGAAAAAGAGATCCTCACAGAGAGAGGTTTTCTACAACCACCTATGGCATTTTTTGACAATCTGCCTATGCTAACCATTGCTTTTCCTGAAGGCTGTCCGTTGCATTTTATTTTAATGATTCAACCTCCTCACTGGTGATTCAAAGTCTGAGCACTTCCTCCTCCTGTTAAATCCCTACATAAAATAAAACCCCCTGACCTAGAAAAAGAAAGAGATGAGAAGGACATGCAGTGGTAGAAAATTAGTATTTTTTTTTCTCCTCCTAACCAAAAACACTAACTAAAGAAGATTGTTCACATTTGCAAAATTTGCCTTGAGCTCATTGAAGGAATGCTGCTATATGAAAACTAAAAATAAGTAATGATCAAAATACGTTAGAATTAAAAAGGAACATTCTAGTAATAACCTCAGAGCTATTAGCATCAATCCAAATAATGTAGGGCAAAGTCCTACTAGGCTATTATTTGCAATCTAGTGGGATGGCACATATTAAAAAAATACCATGACCTATCAAAAAGAGGTTACTATCTCCAAAATAATAAGCATGTACAAGCTATTAACAAACATCACATGCTAATTCTATTAAATCGATAAAATGGAAATGAGGGATTAAGCTGGCCAAAATCATTGGGAAAAAAATGAATTTTAGTTCAATGTTTTCAAGCAAGAAAAACTCAACAAGGGTCATATTTCATAACATTTAAGATGAAAGGAGAGAAAAATCTAAACCATCCATTTATTGGCTTTCTAAACTACAATTAAGAGCTGTTAATTTAGGGAAATGTTTGTTCACTTGTCAGCTAGCACAGCACTACACATCGAAACCTGTAATTCATTTCTAGGTCTTTTTTATTTCTAAAGCTATTGCTTTGACCCACTCACAAAATGCATTTTTTTCTACTATATTAAATAATTTATTTCTGCACTCTGTTTTAACCATTGTATTCAAAATAAACCAAAAAAAAACCCCCATAGAATTGTTTTTAAAAAATGTGTAAATGTGCACTTTCAAGTATCACTTTTAAGAATAAATTGTTAGCTAAACACCTTGTTATGAATTAGGAAGCAGGGGATGTGGAGTGCCTGGGTTTGCTCCAAGCATGGCAAGATCTTTGTGGTTATCTATTGCCATCTATTTATTGTTGCTTCTTTTTCTCTTCAGCTGTGGTATCTCCCTTTTCTGTTTCAAGTATCCAAACCTAATCCAGATGTCTCAACCCTGCATAAGTGGCACCGTTCTTTCCCTCCCAGTACCTTCTTTGAAAATGACAACTTTAAATTATCTCCCTCTCTGAGTGCTTTTTACAGCCAGGTTTCATAGAGCCTTATTAAAGACTTGATTATTTTGTTTTATGTATGTTAGTCTTGTCATTCATTCGTGCATTCCACAAATATTTATGGAGCACCTATTGTGTTCCAGGTATAGCTCTAGCTGCTGGGTCTAAGTGTATAGCTCAGTAAACTCAGCAACAGACAAAAAACTCTGCTCTAATTGGAGCCTACCTGTTATTGGGAGTTGTAGCCAATAAACAATATAAATAAGTTACAGTGTCAAGTGCAAAGCAGAGAAGCAAGATTAGAAATCTCATAATGAAGATATATGTATGTTGGGGTGCATATGTATGAATAGAGTTTTTATTGATCTCTTTTTGCTGAATACAGCTGAAAATCTCCTTATAAACGGGCATAAGAAAAAGCTCTTACAAATCATGCTATAGATTTCTTGAGATAGTGATGGACATGATACAAGTATCAGTAAATACTCTGTAATTAATTCTCTGCCACTGATGAGATCTATAATTATAAATAGCTATATACTTTTTACCTTTGACTCTTACCGTATTCTCTGATGAGGAGGAAAATAAAAGTTCTTAACGCTATGCTTAAAAAGCAATGAAGTGCTTGGGAGTCTAAAGTCTTGAATTTTGAATTTACCTCTATCACTCATAGACCTTGCCAAAATCAGTTTTTCTCAGCATCTCTTTTGTCACTTGTAAAACAATGATAATTATACCTGTTCCATAGAGTAAGGACCAATGAGGTCAAGTATGTGACAGTACCTATGTTACACAATTGGTGATTATTTATATTGTCAATGAGGAGTTTGGAGGAAAAAAATGTCCATCTATCTAGGATGGATAGATATTCTAAAAGAATCTTAGGCTTCCGAGAGCTGAGTTAGGAAACTAAAGGTTTAGGAATATTCTCATAACATTTCACAAAGCAATAGTTTAAAACTTGTCCAGGGGCTTCAACCAATAAAAAACTAAAGTTGCCACTAGCTAGAAGGAATAACTCTCCAGAAGCTATATTGTGTCAGTTCCTTGTAGTTTATCCTCAAATACAGAAAAGCAATTACACACACACAGAAATACCAAGGCAATCAGCCCTGAAGTAGTTAGCAGGAACCTGAGGCAAGCCGCATACTTTAGTTTCAGTAACTACCTGCTTTACTCAGGCTGTGCCTAGATATTTTTATGGCTTATAGTTCATTCTGCTGGGTAAAGGTCTTGCCACTTCCCTGACTATGGTCTTAGATACCATAATGAAATTGCTCGCCCCATCCCATCCCCATTCTCCAGTCAGCGGTTAGTACACTTTGCATTCTGTTTCAGTATTTGAAAAATAGTGTGTCCCCAGAAACTGTGGGGAAAGATCCAGAACTTGTGGTCATTAACAAGTTGTCTGTCTATCCTTGCGCTCTTTATTTTATCAAGACTATAAACTTGCAAAGATGGGGCACCAGACATCAAAGAAGTATACTTGAATCACTCCACCATTTCTGAAAAAACCCACATTGAAATTGTTTGGATTCCACTCAGAGGCATGAAGAGAAATAAAAATGCAAAACTAAGTATATGGATTAAATAGTCTTTAAAGGAAACCAAAAAGAAAATCTTATGTTTGCAGTATAGTCTAAAGGAAGGATCTTTGTCTGTTCTCACGCGTTAGGGAAGGAGGCTTTCACTGGAGCACAGTCCAGAGTCCAGCTGTGAAGTCAGAGGGACACTGTCCTCAGAAATCCTTTTGGTATCCGCAGTGATAACTACTCTGAAGTGGCTTTTTTTCCGAGGCGGTCTCTTTATAAGCTCAAATCCTTCTCCGGTGGACCATTAGAATAGGGAGTGTTCAGTGACCCGCACAATAGCCACAGAGATAAGTATTCCACATGTCGGGAATCAGAGGTTAAACTAGGTTTTGTTTGCATGACTAGCAGACACCTTTCTACTTAAATCAGAAAGACTCATGGGCCTACAGGAAGTGACACGCCACCTCAGAGGTGTTTACTGTCCGTGCTCTGTAACAGCATCTCACTCCACGCACAGTGGTAACTGCAGAGATGTTCTTGGCCATGTGTTCCCAGCCTTAAGTAATCTCCATAAACTTAGCCATAAATCTAACTACAGCTAAACGTGAGAGTTTCAGTTTTGTTATTATATATCTTAATCCTCCGTGTGGAACATCACTCATTCCACAAGAAAAAGGAGAAGAAAGGCTTTGAACAATAAAATCAGCAATGTGTCTCCCCAAATCATGAAATGGTTAAAAATGAGCTCCACTAAAAGTAAGTACAACCAGAATGTGAAACAAAGCCCCTCTCAAGCCCATCATAAAACTGTGGTCTGGTCAGGCTGCCTTTGTTTCCTACTTAATGCTCTGCTAGTGAGAAGGTTGTAAATGCATAGGAATGTGTATCCTAGGGTGTGACTGTTAGTAGCCTTTAGGCCAGTAAAGAGAGGAGACATAAAAGTTATACCAATCTTTTTTAATACCACTATCAAAAAATGATTTTTTTTTCCTCCGTAAAACTGTATAGGTTGATGTTAGGCCCCTAGCCAATTTTCTTATCCCATGTTAGAATACAGAATCATTATAGAAATGGGAAATTTACAATACTTAACCACTTTGACTTATATAACCATTGCTTAAGTCAGCAAAACACAGAAATAAAATCATTAACCAAAGCTGATAGAAATAGTTGATTTTTATCCTTAGGTCTAGCCGCAGAGCATATGAGTATGAACTGAACTAAAATAAGATAGAAAAGGAACTGTGGATAAATGTAGAGACCTGAACATGTATTGTTTACCATGTTTTTTCTTCCAAAATTAGCAGTAGAAGAAGAAGAAAGAATACATAATCAAGAGATCAACAGAAAAGGGAGAGGAGATAATAGAATTTTTTTTTTTAAAGAAGGAAACCAGTCAGCAGGAGGATAAGTAATGATATAGCAAAAACCTAAAAATTAGCCAAATTACATAAGGATCTTGGAGAGCCTTGAAATGTGAAAGCTCTAAGTACTTATGAAAGAAGGAAACACAGTGAAAAATCTACCAGTATTAGCTAAAATTCTGTTTAAGAATCAGATAGCGGCCTGTACCCTGGTTGCCCAGAGATAGCCCCTGACCCATCTCTGACAGAAGGCTAAGATTGTACTTGCTGGTGACACTGAATTACAAAACCTCCAGATGCAAGAAAGCTAGGCCATAGTGAGAGATGTGATTGCTTCTTAAAAGAGGAGGATTAAGTGAAAATTTACAATCTGAACATTGCTCCAGCCTCCTTCCTTGGAGAAGTTCTAAAAAGAATGATTCTCAGCCTCACATCTACCAACAAGAGGGGAGAATTACTCTCAAGAGAAACTCCCTACAGATATTCCCATTTGGGGACCTCCCCATAAAGAATTCTAACCCTATCACTCTAGGGGGAAGACTAACATTTAACAAATTCCACCCACAAATTCAAATTCAGAACTGCTAGTCTACATCTTGATGCTTCATTAACAGATATATACGGTCAGCTAAATATTCAGAGATATTTGATAAAAAGAACAAAGATAAAAATGAATAAATAGAATCGGCAGTTAAGATCTAAAACTGGTATACATAAGTATATTGTTTGAAAATATTGAGGTAACTAGACGAAACTACTAAACTATTTGGAAGTGGCCCGTCATAGAAGTAGAAACTGAAGGTAGACAAGAGTGAGGCAAGGAACTTGCATTCTCTTTAACATTATAGTACCAGTTGACACTGAAAATCTTGTATGTGTGTAGCTGATAAAAATTAACTTTTAACTTTAATGGAAAAGAAAGAAAAACTAAAGAACTCAATATAATTTGGTACATCCAGCTACTGACCAAATAGGATGATTTATATAGTAAATTACTGTTAAGTTGGATTTTTATGGAGAAGTAGTTTACCCAGAAGTAATTAAGGTTGGACATTCCTGGCAGATGGTACAGCTTATACGAAGATATAGAGGCAGGACAGGAGGGCACATGAAGTTACTACAGGTAATGTGCAATGATTATCACTGGGGCACAAAAGTCAGTAGCCTGAGATGAGGTATCCAAATGGACATTGGAATCTTGGTATCCACAGTAAAGAGTCTGATCTTTTCCCTGTAGATAAAGGGAGCTGTCTACAGATTTAAGGCAGAGAAATCATGTTGACAAATTTCCATTTTGGAAAAGTTCTATGGAGAGGGAATACAGTGGCCAGACACAGGAGGCAAAGTAGAAATGAGCAAGCGACTGAACAGATATTGGTAAAATGCATGTTGAAGCAGGAGGATATTGGGAGCTACCAATGTGGAAAACTGGTGCTCAGAAGAGAGAGGCAGAAAATTTTCCCAATCCCCCCCCAACCCAGACACATGTTATTATCGCTGTTTAAGGGAGACCACTTCCACTTGTCCAGCAACTTGACGAGAGAATACCACTAGTAAATGGTAAACACAGGGTTGAGCCTCACTCCCTGTGAATAGAAATCTTAGGAATTTTCAGACTGGATCACATCGAGACAAACTTTACTTCACATATAAAATGGGAATGATTATAGGAACTAGCTCGTGATTGTCAAGATGAGAAAATGAACACTTACATAAATTCATAAATTTTTAACCTTCAAAAAGAATAACATAGTAATGGCAGTAAAATAACTTTGCCTTACTATCAACTGTTCCCAAACCTCTTTCTTCATCACTTCTACTCACTTCAGCTCACTTACACTAAGACTGGACAAATATTCGATTCCTGCATAAAGTATAATTCATAAAATTATACAACTTCATAAAAGTTGTACAACTGTGATATAATTCTTTCTGTAAAATGGCCCATTTTTCTAATCTAATTCATGGTTCCCATGAAAAACCAGAAGAAAATTTGAGAATCTTCAAATAGAGTCTACCTAATATATTTTATCTGCTTAAATATATACTGTCCCTTTGAATTAAGGTCCCTTCCAATCTCTCTGAATTGCCATGCAAAATTAAAACACAACTTTCTTCCCCTACCAATGGGAAGCACAGATGGAAACACGAAGACAGGGGTTATTTTTTGGCAATAATCATATGTACTTGGTTGGGTTAGTAACAGTCAAGCACACAAAATCTGTCAGAAACAAAAATACCAAGGTCTTGTCTTTGATATGCTCCAAGTTTTTTTTATTATTTCTGTTTCAGTGTGACACATATTGTCCAAGGGGTTCTGTTAGCAGCCCCATTACCTATGCACGGTTGTTTGCCTGGGGAGAAGATATCATTTACTCTGCCACCTTTGTGTCTCCTGGAGAATCAGATAACCTACATAATGCTTTCTAACCAGTTGAGCAATCTGGATCCTGATGCTGTAACTCCTTGGCACTGGAGTCTGTGGCTAAACTGTTTGGTCCCTTAAACTGCATATTAACCACCTCACAAAAATACCAAAGGCAACAGGCTGGTGAAGAAAGACTTGCTATTGTGTATGGGGTTGCTATGTTGGTGTTTCTAGGAGTCTGCCAGGCTCTGTCTGCTCAAGCTTTGCCTTAATTTTCTTCTATGATTGCACAGGCTTATTGCTCTGCAGGGGAGGGGTGGAAGGAGGTACCTGAATACCCAAGGGATTGCTAGCCAGCCTGATACACACAACCCCTCACTGCCTGGACCTTCCATTGCAACCAGACCATTGCTGAGTTCAGTTTTTACGCTGTTGGTGCGAATCCCAGGCTTGAGTCATCAGAGGAAACTAAAAGTGAGTGTGCATGTTATATAATTACAAGAGTAAGGAGTGAAGAGGAAGTGGGAAGAGAGCAGAGTCACAGCTCTCGCAGACACATTCTTAGGGGAAATAAATGAAAAGCCACACTGTCCTTACGCCTCTGCCAAAAACAGTCAAAACCACGGAAACATCGTCATGTTGAACAGTCACATTATTACAAATAAAATTGCATTATTCACTGGTTTTTATTGTTATCACAACTATATTGCTAAGCTTAATTATTCATAACCCTTTTCTTCATTATTGCTATTATTGATGATACGGGTTTTTCAAAACTCCTGTAATAAAACCACTTCCCTTAATCAGCCACGGTTTATTTTCTGTACTATTGTATCCATGGTGAGAGGGACATAATTATTTTTCATTTTCAGCAGGCAGCGAGGATGGAGAGAGGGGAAAGGTACTGGAAAGGGAAGGCTCTCCCCTCTTGTGCCCCTTTTGCAAGGCACATCGTACGTGGCAAGCTACTTTCATAGGTGTTAGGTTTTCATGTGACTCTCAGCACACTTTAATGTGGCATGTATTCCAGGGACGAGGAACTTACTCTGCTGGAGGACCCAACCCAACGGGAAGCTGTTACGAGGTCTAGAATGCCCGTGCCTAAAATGAACCATAAAGCCAAAAAGATAAAGTTGGTAAGTCTATGCCATTGCCTTGGAAAAATTTCTTCCTCTCCAGTCTTGTCTAAACTTAGCTTGCTCGCACATGAAAAAGTCTATCTTATAATAACTACCTGTGAAATCTATTGAAAATCTAAAAATCAGAGAAATCATGGGGTTCAAAGTAATCCACTTACAGGATGGAAATACTGAAGCTAAAGAGAGCTTCTGTGGTCACACAGCAAGTTAGGGACAGGCCCTGGAAGAGAAACCAAGGCTGCTGGACCCCAATCAAATTCTCTCTCTCCTCCTAAACCACAATCTCCCTCAGTATGATTCTCCAAACCTGACAATTAAAAATAGCTTATGAAATGACTTGTGAACTATCCATAAATCCTATCCTTGCCAATGACCAAAAGAAAACAAACAAACAAAAACCTTTAGTTGAATTGGCATTTCTCCCCCCAAATCTGACTATCCAATGTAGTTTATGTATGTTGTTAGAATTTATGGTCAGTAAATTGTATCAGTTCTCGCATTAGCTGTGGTAAATCAGAGTTCTGTATTATTTGGACTCACATTCTACCATATACTGGAAACCAATAGTGTGAAATGTTAGATGCCAGGGGGACAAAGGAAGCATCTCCTTAGAGTTCATAATCACTGAAGTCCGGGCCTTGTCCTCTACACTCCTCTTCAAAACGTCTAGGTAAGCGCCGTCTACTTCTTAGAAAGTCTCATCTGCACCTGCTGAAGGAACCCAACCGCATGTCTCAATTCACGTTTCTCCTAGTGTGAGTCCTCTATTCCATCTGAAACCCATTCCACGTCTGTGGCAGGACAAATGCTGAGCCGGTGCTTGAGACAAGGCAACTACCTCTTCAGGATCTGTTGTGTGAGGAGACTGAGTTACATTTTCAGGAATGTGTGCTGGAGGCAAGCCTGTCTGTCTCCTGTTCCATTCAAGTCATGTCTTGAGGACAATCCCAGAAAGGAAGGGTGAGAGGAGATTAGGAACAGAATCATGACACCAACGTTCAAGACAAAAATCCTTCTGTTCAATTAGCAGTGAATTTAGTGGATCAGGTGTGGAAGATGGAATTAGCAGGCCAATTCTTCACTCTTCCGGGGTCCCTGCCTTTTGCCATGGAATTGTGCAGTTTCTCCCAAAAGCATTTGTCTGCCCTTTGACTTGAGCTCCTCACGTTGGCCCCCAGGACATAGGTAGCAGCAACGGTGAGCCAATTTCAAGCTTTAGTCACTGGAGGCCGCATGTGTTTCGGCTAGCTCTCCTGTGCTGATGCCATGGCCAGGAGGAGAGTTGTCCTGGTAGCTACTGTCCATTCAACCTGGGATGATCACACATGAAGCCAGCTGCAAGGAGCCACAGCCTGAAGAACAGGCCCCAGGGAAGGACGCCTAACCCCCAGACAATCCACAGATTCAGGAAAAATGAATGTGCTTGTTGTCAATTTAGCAACAGCTAAATGATAAGGGAGAGTTCTGCGGTCGTTGTTTGCCCTTTTTCTTTTTTGCTTTATGATCTGGACCATGTCAGGGCCAGTGCCACTTTACCACTCACTGCATGTTTTCTTCCCAACATAAAAGATGATCAGATGTCCACTCCAGCAGGGGCTCTTTTAAATTTCCACAAATAGCTGTTGACTCTCAGTCTCCACTTAGGAAAAAAGAGGGTGCTTTATTCTCATAGTTAGGAGCTTCTCTGAGAACAATGAGTAGAGCCGTCATTTTAGAATATAGCATTCCTTGGGGGAGAAAATGGTGCTAGGAACCAAATCTTGTAGATTTCTAAGTGCAATAGAATTTACTTTGTGAGAGTTTATATCATTTATCTGTACCACAAATATTTAACAAGTGCACACTGTCAAAGGACTAGAATGAGAAGAAAGAAGACAGATTGGTTTGAAAAATTCTTTGGTTTTCTTTTTATTTCAAAATATTAATTAAGGATACATGTGCTTTTGTGACATAGATACGTTATATGATGCTTAAGTCAGGCCTCTCGCTGTGCCTATCAAAAGTATAGCATGGGCTCAGTGCCCATAGCTCAGTGAGTAGGGCATTGGCCACATACACCGAAGGTGGTGGGTTCGAGCCTGGCCTGGGCCTGCTAAACAACGATGACAACTGCAACCAAAAAATAGCTGTGCATTGTGGCAGGCACCTGTAGTCCCAGCTACTTGGGAGGCTGAGGCAAGAGAATTGCTTAAGCCCAAGAGTTAGAGGTTGCAGTGAGCTGTGATGCCACAACACTCTACCGAGGGCCACATAATGAGACTATGTCTCAAAAAAGAAAAAGTATAGCGTTCATGGTACCTCATAAATGTTTATCCCACATCCCCCCACTCTCCCACTTCCTTGGTTTCTCATTCCCTTTTTATTGCTTTGTGCTCATGTGTACCTGCCATTTAGCACTCCCTTAATAGTGAAAACAGTGCTTGGTTTTTCATTTCTGAGATACTTCACCTAGGGTAACAGTGTCCAGGTCCATCGACTTCATTCCTTTTTATAGCTGAGTAGAACTCCATAATATATCATATATACAACCACATTTCTTTTTTTTTTTTTTTTTTTTTTTTGCAGTTTTTGGCCGGGCCTGGGTTTGAATCCGCCACCTCTGGCATATGGGGCCAGCACCCTACTCCTTTGAGCCACAGGCGCCACCCCAACCACATTTCTTTATCAACTCCTGAATTGATGGGCACTTAGGTTGATGCTGCATCTTTGCTGTGATAAATAATCAAGTGCAGGTGTCTCTTTTACAAAATGACTTCATTTCCTTTAGATAGGTACTCAGCAGTGGGATAACAGGATAGAATGGCAGGCATACACTTATTTCTTTAAGGAATCTCTATACTGTTTTTAGAAGTTGCATTAATTTGCAGTCCCACCAACAGTGTATAAGTATTCCTTTCTTTCTGCATCCACACCAGCAAATAATGTTTTCTGACATTTTAATAATGGCCCTTCTGATAGTGGTTAGGTGGTATCTTGTAGTTTTATTTGCTTTTCTCTGATAATTAGCAAAAATGAAACTTTTTCATATGTTTGTTGATTTTGTCTGTTCTTTCAGACAACTTCTATTCATGAATTTTACCCACTTTTTGATGGGGTTGTTTATTTTTTTTCTTGCCCATTTGTTTCAGTTCTTTGTGGATTTTGGAAATTAATCCTTTGTTGGATATATAGTTTGCAAATATTTTCTCCCATTCTGTAGGTTGTCTACCCACTCTGTTGATTATGGACTTTGCTGTACAGAAGCCTTTTAATTTCATTAAGTCCTAGTTATTTATTTTTGTTGTTGCTGTGTTTGTCTTTGAGGTCTTAGTCAGAAATTCTTTGCCTAGACCAATGTCTAGAAGAGTTTTTCTACATTTTCTTCTAGAATTTTTATAGTCTTAAGCCTATCTTGAATTTTTTTTTTTGTATATGACTAGAGATAGGGGTCCTATTTCATTCTCCTGCGTATGGCTATCCAATTCCCCCCCAAACATTTATGGAATAGGGCTTCCTTTCCCTAATGTGCACTGTTTTCTGCTTTACTGAAAATCAGTTGCTTATAAGTAGATGTTTTTACTTGTGGGTTCTCTCTTCTGTTCTATTGGTCCTTGTCTCTACTTTTAGCTCAGTATCATGCTGTTTTGGTTACTACAACCTTGTAGTATAATTTGAAGTCAGTTAAGATGGTGCCTCTAAATTTGTTCTTTTAACTGACGTGTGCTCTGGCTATTCAGGCTCTTTGTTGGTTCCAAATGAGATTTAGGATTACTTTTTCCAGATCTGTGAAAAATGACATTGGTACTTTGATGGAGATTGGGTTGAATATGTAAATCACTTTGGGGAGTATGGACATTTTAATTATGTTAATTCTGCCAGTCCACGAGCAGGGATTCTTTTCCACTTATTTGCATTATCTGTGATTTTTTTCATTAGTGTTTTATAATTCTCCTTGTAAAGATCATTAACCTCCTTAGTTAATATTCCTAGGTATTTTATTTTCTTTGTAGCTATTATGAATGGCATTGATTTTTTTGGTTTGACTCTCAGGTTGCCTGTTATTACTATAGAGAAAATCTATTGATTTTTGTATATTATTGTGTAAACTGAGACTTTGCTGAATTTATTTATAAATTCCAGGAGTCTTTTGGTTCTCTACATGTAAGATCATAACATCAGTGGATAGGGATAATTTGACCTCCTCTTTCTCAACTTAGAGTACCTTTATTTATTTCTCTTGCCTAATTATTGCTAGGACTTCTAATACTATGTTAAATGGAATAATGGCAATGGGAACCCTTGTCGTGTTCCAGTTATTAGGGAAAATGCTTTCAACTTTTCCCCATTCAGTATGATATTGGCTGGGTGTTTGTCACATATGGCTTTTATAATTTTGAGGTATGCTTCTTCTATGCCTAGTTTTTGTAGGCTTTTATCAAAAAGGGTGCTTGATTTTATTGAATGCTTTTTCTGCATTTATTGAGATAATCAATATATTATTTGTTTTTGTTTATGTAGTGAGTCACATTTATTGATTTGCATATGTTAAATTATTCCTTCATCCCTGGAATGAAACCCACTTGATCACAGTGGATTATCATTTCATTTGCTGTTGAACTTGGTTGGATAGTATTGTGTTGAGGATTTTTGCATCTGAGTTCATAAGGGATATTGGTCTGCGATTTTTGTTGTTCTCGTTGTTGTTGTTGTTGTTGTTGTTGTTGTTGTTGCTGTTTCCTTTCCCAGCTTTGGTATCAAGATGATACTGACTTCATGGAAGGAGTAATGGAGGTTTCCCTCCTCCCTGTGATGAAACAGTTTCTGTGGGATAGGAACCAATCCTTTTTTGCAGGTCTGATAGAATTCGATGGTGAATCTATCTGGTCAAGGCCTTTTTTGGAGAGGGAGTTTTTTTATGACTACTTTAGTCCTACTGCTCATTATTGGCCTGCTCAGGATTTCTATTTCTTCCTGATTTAGGTTTGAGAAGTTGCGTATTTCCAGGAATTTATCCATTTCCTCTGGGTTTTTTAGTTTGTTTCCATAGAGGCTTTCATAGTATTCATAGATGATATTTAGTATTTCTGTGGTATCATCTGTAATGTCTCCTTTTTGTTTTCTGGTCGGGGTTATCATGTTTCTATGGGCATTACATGTATGAATTCACTGATAACTTTTCTATTTCTGATTAATTTGGCTAGTGGTCTATTAATTTCATTTATCTTTTAAAGAACGAATTTTTACTTTTTGTCTCGTTGATGTTTTTTTTTTTTTTTTTTTTTTGGTTTCCATTTTGTTATTTATTTTCTTTGGCTTTGGTTTGGTCTGGTCTTTTCTAGTTCCTTGAAATGTGACATTATGTTGTTAATTTTGACATTTTACATATAATTCTCATATAACGCATACAATTATTATAGCTGACACAGATTACTATGTACTTGGCATGTTTCTATGGGCATTACATGTATGAATTCACTGATAACTTTTCCACACTTTGGTAATATTAATCTCTTTTTAAAATGAAAATAACAAAAGAGTTCAGCAGGGTTAATTAATTTGCCAAGAGTCAAAAACTAATAAACAGTACATTTGGATTCAAATCGCTGAGTCCAAAGTCCGTGTTATTTTCACCATATTATGTTACTTGGCTCAAATGAGGAAGAGAACCAAAACAGGACAAGGAAGTGAAATCAGAGATAACTGTCAAAATGTTTACATTTAATTAAGAAACCAGCTATATTTTAGCTCAGATATATCCATAGAGTGTCCCACAAATAACTTTGTACTAATATTGGGTAAGAGGTAGTAGCTTCTGCTAAATTCAATACTGCAGGGAAAATTAAAGGGAAAGACTGTGACCCTGTAACTAAGATCATGAGGGAGAAACTCTGCCCCCTTCAATGTGCTGAAGTGGTGATGATTCGAGAGACGGGAAGTGTTAGATCTTACTTCTTTTTCTCATCTCTTTTTCCAAGTGTATTGAAATATGTCTGCTTAGCCTTCACACTTAGAAATACTCACTGACTGAACATTAGTTTTTTTGCATAGTCAGAAGACAAAGCGAGGGTCTACCTCTTATCAGTTATAGTTCACCTATGTGTTTATTTTTTGATCAACAGCTAATTTCTATAATGGGTACCTTATAGATCCATGCTGAAAATTCAATAAAACAACATGTATAAAGACACAAAGACAAATTGCATGTATCATTATTCTCCTGAACATTAAGATGCCAAGAGAGTGCCCCAAATTCTCCAACTCTCACTTTCTTATCATCCTTCTCCATCCCATGTCAGATTCTCCCTATTTTCCAGAAAGGACAGATTCTGTGCTTACCAGTTCTTATTATTGATTGACAAAGCCTTCTAAGTGGCAAAGCATTTAGAGATATATTATTGATATGAAAATCCAGGAAATCCAAAAGACCTAGTATTCTAATACTGAGCTAGCTAAAACAATTCAATCTAAAATGTTCATATTTCTGCATTCTGACAACTCTTAAATCCAGGTGCATCTGGTAATTAATGTGATGAGAAATCATAATGGCCTGCCAGTTAAATGCAGTTGACTACTTGCTTTTGCATGGTTCTAGAACTAAAATTAATTCTTATATGCTCAAACTGTTTAAAAAATCAAAAGAGAAATAATGTTTCATAACATATGAAATCTATATGAAATTCAGATTTCCTAGCCGACAATTAAAACTTGATTGGAACACAGCCATGGCCATTTGTTGACATACTGTCTATGGCTGCCTTCTTGCTATTATGGCAGAATTTAGTCACCGTGACAGAAGCCGTATGGACCTTAAAACCCAAATCATCTACTATCATCCTACTATCATCATTTACAGGAAAAGTTTGCCAATTCTTATCATACTTTAATTGGCAACATTTTATCTTTCTTTATGATTATACTAGAGAGTTCTCAAGAGAAACAGAAATAAGAGGAGAGAGAGAGAGAGATTTATTATGAAGAACTGGCTCCTGCCGTTATGGAAATCTCAGGATTTGTGCCTACAAACTGGAGCCCCAGGACAGCCAGTGGTGTAGTTCACCCAAGTCTGAAGGCCTGAGGAGGGGAGCTAACAGTGCAAGTGTCAGTCTGAGGGCAAGAGGCCAATGTCCCAGCTCAATCAGTCAGGCTTCTCTGACACCTTTTTGAAATGAGTGCTTTATGCAGGTGGTTGTAGAATAATCTTTAAAAACCTCTGGGAACAGAATTTTGATTTAAAGTTTGAGGATCAAACACATGTAGGTAAATCTCTCAGGTGTCTAAATGTCGCTAGTGAGGACTCTGAGAAAAAATATTTGTTATGGAAGAAATCTGCCATAAGAAACTCATTTCTCCAGTGGGCCCAGGAGAAGGGTACAAATTAACAACTACCCCATACCAACCCTTGCTGGTTTACCCTAGCTTAGCAAAAGGATAAAAATTATACTAAGACAATTTTTCTCATTAAATCAGGACCCAAGCCACCCTGCTATTGGACACTATTCTCTGAGTATAACACCAGGGGCAAGAAGAATTTGCCTTTACTGATTTCAGAAGATAGCAGAGCAGTGACAGCCTCACGATGGACAGCTCAGCGGCCAGGCAGGATTCCCCAGCATTTGGCTCGTTATGTTTGGTTTCATTTTCTCAAGTTTTTCTCCTCAAAGTTCTGTCTCCTAGTGACATGTGGGTTTCCAGGTACTTCTCTATGGCTCAGAATAGGAAAATCTCCAGGAATGCCTCTGATTGGCTGGGTTAGGTCACATTTTCACTTCCTGGGCCAATCTGAGGTTAGACGGTCCAGTTCTATCTGACTGACCCAGCGGAGATCAGATACTCACTCTTAACCCTGTAACTGTTGCTAACCAGGCAGGGTGGCTGGTGGAACTCCTACATGCCTGCCAAAAGGAGGAGCAGCTGAGGAAGAAAGAATGCATTTCCCTTTCTCAAACGGAAAGGAAACACAGGCCCAGCCATAGGGAAGCTGTGACTCAGTCAGCCTCCCCAGTTCCTGAGTACTTCCCTCGGTCTAGATATAAAGGAAGGCCAACATCCATGTTCATAGCAACAGGATATTTTTAAAAGTCATGAAACAACTTAAAAAATGACATCATAGTAAAAAATGGCAAATGCATAATATTTACTGTGTGTAGTAGCAATTTAGCTGCCCTACTCTTGCGGGAGGTGTGGGGAAAAAAACTCTCATCATACAACCATTAAAAACATAATTTTTCATTAAGAGAAATTTACAAATTGCAGAAAGGAGATCTAACAGAAAATAAAATTTGTTAACATTGTGATTGTCGCTCATGATCCAGGTTCTCTGAAGTCCACCATTGTATTCCATAGGGGTGTGTAAGCTCCATCCATGAGACTTGAGACTTAAAGACTGTGCCCTAAATAAACAGCATGTCATATTAGTGGGTGACATTTAAAAAAAAAGTGTTAGTAGCCAGGCGTTGTGGTGGACGCCTGTAGTCCCAGATACTTGGGAGGCTGAGGCAAGAGAATCTCTTAAGCCCAAGAGCTGTGAGCTGTGACACCACAGCACTCTATTGCTGTGAGCTGTGACACCACAGCACTCTATTGAGGGCAACAATGCGAGACTCTGACTCACAAAAAAAAAGTCTTAGGACCAGGCAGAGAAAGTTCAGAAGTGTCCTAGCACTTCTGTTCAGAAGTGTCTCAGTTTGTCTGAAGGAGACTTGCTTTTCAGCAAATCAAGCATGGCTTAAAAAGGTCTCTGAGGAGTTTGAGCTTCTGGCCAAGAAAGAAACTGTCTCTGTGTTCTCTTCCTCCCCCAGTTCTTAGCTCGGAAAGGAGGTTGTTCCACTGCATGAACATTTTAAACAAGACTCATTTCTCGACTGCTCAGAGACAATATTTTTTCCTTCTTATTTTCTTCTGTAGCTCTCTAATTTCTTCTTAATGTATTTTCCTTTAATCCTCTTTATTTTTAGTTTCAATGCCTTAATTTTTTGCTACTTAGTGACTAATTCCTACTAATCCTTAGTTTTATCTATTTTTATATTTAACCATTTTATCTTATGGGCTTAAGTATTTTATCTTATTCTTTAATCATCTATAGTTTTATAATTTTAATGATCCACCTTTTATCTTTTATTTTATATCTCATTTATTTAATCTTAGTCTTAAACCCAACATTTTATTCTGCTAGAATTTTAATTCTCTTATATCTGCTTTACTCTCTTATTCTCAATTTTTAATTTTTATCTTTAAATTTCGACTGTCTTGCTTTTTTCTTCTACTGTCTCTCCCTGTTTCTTTTTTAAAATATATTGTATTGCGGTTGACAACATGAGCAAAATTAGCGATAATGATGACAATGATGAAAGGGATAATAATAACAACAGAGGATCGCGGTTGACCCTTCTTTGTGAAAATGGCTCTTTGGGCCTCTGCCTTTGGCCCCAGATTAATTTCTAACTTCCTTTTAAGGACATCTTTCCCCTCCCTCTCCATAAAATCCTCTCACCTTAGGTAATTTGAAAAAATCTTTAATCAATATCCTCAAGATTACTATTTTTTCCACACAGAGAGAACAACTCATTCATTGAGATCTTTCTACTTCCTAATAGCTTAAACCATGTTGGTTTGGGCAAATTATGGGCATTGGCAGACAAAAGGGAATGGCTGGGGAGACATCTTTCCTAAGAGGCATCCACTATGCAGCAACTCTACACAGGTGGCCTAAGCCTCCCAATCACTGTACGTGGACAGGCGTCCTGTAGTTAATTCACGCCGGGGTTTCTAGTTTTGTCCTTAAAAATAGCAGTGTCTGCCTCGTAGACTATAATGAGGATTAAATGAGTTGATATTTGTAAAACTCTTAAAAGTATACCTGGAACATTGTAATTGCTATATGTTAGTTAAATTTACAAGGTATGTAATTTGAGCAGATCCCAAACATTTATTGATGTCATTGAAGAATTCTCTTGTGGATCAGTGAACCTAAGTCCCAATTCTTTACCGTAAGTATTAAAATATGGTGAATTAACAGGGTCATTAGAAAGTAGATGGATTGCTTGTCCATGCTTTAAACCACTCTTTAAAGGCTAATATATTGATGAAAATATTTTTAAATCACCAAAATAAATAATAAAAATAATTTTCCCCTTCTGACATTATTACTCATAAGGAAGTGACTGACTTTAATTAAGAAAATATTTAAATATATGATTTTAGGTATCACATAGAGCACCTGAGAACCTAGGTTCAAGCATCAAGGCACCACATGAATTGTTCAACAACACTGCATAAGAGAAGTGGAGGATTTTATTTTAATTCCTGAGAGGTAGTGGGAGGGAAAAGCTAGTAAAATCTAGGGGATATTGGAGCCTGTAACAGAGGGAGAAGCCAGGAAAAAAACCCTAGGCATATCGAGTGTCTTTTTTCAAATCTGCTATAGTGTACGTACTTAAAAACTATTTTTAAAGAAAAGATTGACTGAATTAATTAATTAATCAGTGGAAATTTTTAGTGTTCAACTTGAAATAGTTTGTTGTTGGAAAGTAAATTCCTCCCAATCAAAAATAATTGAATTTACCATTTCCACAAAGTTCTTTACGAGTTGGTGAAATTTCCTGATGAAACGGAGGCTGAATTTCACATCTAGGAAAATGATACAGAATAGACAGCGCAGATGGAAGAACAGGGTGATCCCTCCCCAGCTAATTAAGGGAATACGGGAACCTTCGTCCTGTGGGAGTCAGGAGAAATAAAGCCCCAGTGCACAGAGTGAAAACAGCCTTGGACTTCCAAGGTGTACGCGGAATTGCTGGAAGCTGATCTTTTCAAATACTGAGACCCTAAGTAATTCCCACCCGATCTCCAGGTTCTATCCATGGAAGCCTCACCACCTGTGAGACTTGGTGTCCATGTACTAGATCAGCCCTTCAAGGAATAATGATAGGAATGAATACACACACTCCCCAATTAACATATGCTGATATGATTAGTGTAGTACTAAAGAAAAGGTTGATAAATTGATTACCTTTGAGAAAGGATTGCATTTAAGCCATGCTTTAGTCCAAGAAGAATGTATTTTGTCTTTTTAAAGCTTTAGAAGAACAGAGGTTGAGGGCTGAGGAGCTGAGGCAGGGAGAGCAGAGGGAAGAATCCTCTCTCATGAGGTTGCAGCTCTGAAGTCCCAGCTCAGGGGGACCCTTTGCTGGCCTATGTTGCTGCTGCCCACGCCTGTCTGCAGCTCTGTGCTGCCCGCACTATGGGATGCTGTCCATGCCCTTGCGAAATACCTCCATACCTATAAACTCTGCCCAGACTGTGGGTCACGGCCTCATTTGTGGCACTAATTCACCTATGACCTCCAACCTCTCTAAAGGGAATAGAGCACCGCTGTCCCCTCCCACTGCTCTCTCTTAGTTTATCTGGTCATCTCCAATGTTCCCCTCCCCAGATGGGGAGGAAATGCCACACTCTCTAATGTTTGCCTTTAGACGAGTTCCCACCAGAGTCAGGAGTCGACTGGGCCCTGAAGATATTCAACAAACTGGCTCAGATTCCATTTTTACAAGGCTTCAAGATTTTCTATAGGCTTTTCTTTCCTGGAACCCCCACATTTTCTTTCCAAGGCACACAGATAGTGGAAACTGAGGTTCTATGCTTCCTTTGATACCCAGCCTATCTGTAATGAGTGCATATGCCAAACATAGTTCACGTAACAAGCAGTCCTTCATCCTAGGCATTAGCTCATTTTTAGATCCTTATTTTCCGGTGTCTTTCCCCTTAGACATACATACAATATATATTTTAAGTGTTCTTCAGCCATTTCTAGAGCAAGATGATGTAAAATTAAGCAAACATACACTACATACAGGTATAAGCTCGTGTTAAATGAGTCCAGACTTTTCACTGAATCACTGGGGAACGTCAGACCCCGTCCCTGCTCCAGCTGTAGCCCAGGTTTGTTATATGGCCTTGACTAACTTGCTTCCCCCTCTGTTTTCATTTACTTTGGCATAAAAGGGTATCATAGCAGTTAACCTATCTCTGGGGTGTGTTCAGGTTTAATGAATAAATGTGTATAATGCCTTCGGAGTACCTCTGGCGAGGTATGTTGTAACCGCACGTTATTAGTGCCGCTATTACAGCACCACCTCGGGACCCTCAGTCTTTAAGCTGGCTCGAGACAGGAGGTCTCAGAAATAATAACGATCCTTCTCCCAGTGTGCCTTTCTCCCTGAAACCTTGGAGAATTGAAAGGTATTACCTTATTAATGTAAAACTCAGCACGAGATGGATGGAAATGACTACTGAGTATTTCTCATTTCCAGGTGGGAGACAAAAGGCAACACTGTTGCATTTACACATAGTTTACCTGGAATGTGAGCATTTACCAACATTGTTCGTGAGACAACCCTACTTCACTGTTTCTTCGCGAAGTCATGGCCCTGGGTAACACTGCTGGGAAATGTGGCTCCAGTCTGCTATTACTTAGGTCTCCAGGTAGTAATGAGAGAATCAAACCACGTTAATATATTAGAGAGCCTAATGGCATTCATATGTTTTTATCTAGTAATAATTTGACTGCAAAGGTTAGCTAAAGAAAGCCACCAATTTTCCCATCTTTTTGTTTTTCCTGTAGTCATGTAAATTGAATGCACAAGAAGCCTTTATTTATCGTTATTGATTACTTTTAAATGGCTGACACATTAGTGCTTATTTCAAATTACAAGAGACTTTCAATAGATAAGAAATCATTGGCTAAGAATAAGAATGCTTTTGCCTGTAATCTTATCATTTGAAGGATGAGGAGGCCTTTGGTTAAAACAACGATAGCGTCAGTCTGCTTAAAAGTAATTCAACTACGTTTCTGAAAACTATTCTGTAAATCAGACAGCCCTTTCTTACAATTAGTTTGAAGTGGGAGGCAATAATTGCGTGACAGTCAACTGCATTCAGCCTGGGTGTTACACTGTCCTTGATACTTGGTTGTGATGTACCCTGATGAATCAAACCCCCTTATAATAATGCTCTTTGGGCTTTTCAATAATAGAGTCTGTTTGAATTCAGCTCCAAATGGATCTGTTTATACTGAAATCTTTGAGAGCATAATTATTATTACTCTTGTTTCTTTTAAGGTTGAACCTTTCTCACCTTGGATTTCCTTCAGCATTTTTATAAGTGATTTTTTAAAGTTAACTCCATAATTCCACTGCAGAAAACTGGCACTAGGTATACAGATGATTGGGATTTTAGTGAATTGTCAGTTCACACAAATATGTATTGGAAACAGAATGAGCCCCTGGGCTCTCTGTCACCTGCTTAAACTTTGGGCCTTTAGCCGACATCGTTCTTTGGATTTGCCTTTCTTCTCATCTCACACTCTTTTACCAATAGGTAATGGAAATACAGTTGTCAGCTTCTAATTATCCAAACCTGAGGAAACTAACCTCTTTATAATATTCTGCCTTCCCCACTGGAACCCCACCCATCCCCACACAGCCCCGGCACCTCTATTCTTTAGCTAATGGGAAAATAGCCCAAACAATCGCCATGTCAAACATTTAACTTAGTCTTAGGCCATTTGCAATGACCGGTTCCTCATGGGTCACATAAAGGCAGAAAAAGACAGTAATTTGCCCGGCTGGTTTATAATGATGTATGTCATGAAAACATTCCTCCCAGACACCTGCAGAGACTAGGCTTTGAAGCATGAGATTTGATTTCTCCATTTTAGCATGCCAGCTTACAAATATTGTTATTGAACATAAAATTATCCAGTCTTTTAAAAGTACAGCTACACCATTAGATTACTTTCTACTGCCATAAATTTCAGGCTGACTCCCCTCAGTGAAGAATTTTTTTCCTACTTGATTTTTTTAAAGTGCCTGCCATTAATTTCCTTGAGAAATTCTTTAGCCCTGTAACAGTGGAAAGTTTAAAAAAGAGTAATTGTCAGGTTCATTTTATTCTCTGCTTAGCAGAATGCTAAACTGTCACCTTTAGGAAAATACTGAGTTTTGCTGCAAAGTTTCTGGAGAAAAGTGTATGTCCTCTCTACTGGGCCAGAGAACAGGAGTCGGAGAAAAAGCCTGCTGTGATACTGACATGATCTCATCCCTCGCCTGTGTACTAACGTTACTCAGCTCTTCCTGGATTTTTGTACATTCTTTTCCCAAATCAAAGAATCATTCCATCCACTTGGGCCCCCAGTGGTCGGCATGTAACCAAAGTGCAGCTTCACTGCTTGCTGGGAACCAATCCTTCTGTTTAGGCTATGCATCCATTCAAGGCTTTCTTATAGTCCAAAGAAAGATCGTGAGGCTGGGGTATTGTAGAATGGATTTTGAATTTTCCCAGGTATTAAACTCCAGTCATTGGCTCGGCACCTGTAGCTCAAATGACTAGGGCACCAGCCATGTACACTGGAGCTAGTGGGTTCGAATCCAGCCCCGGCCTGCTAAACTCCATTCACCACTAACCAAAACTGAGCACTCCAGACTATTTTTTTTTTTTTTGAGACAGAGGGTAAAGCTGTCACCCTGGGTAAAGTGCTATGGCATCACAGCTCACAGCAACCTCCAACTCCTGGGCTTAAGCGGTTCTCTTGCCTCAGCCTCCCAAGTAGCTGGGATTACAGGTGCCCGCCACAACGCCTGGCTATTTTTTGTTGCAGTTGTCATTGTTGTTTGGCAGGCCCAGGCTGGATTAGAACCCACCAGCTCTGGTGTATGAGGCTGGCGCCTTAGCTACTTAAGCTACATGTGCTGAGCCCCCAGGCTATTTTTAAAAACAGTACTTTCACTGAAACAATTAGAACAATTTCCTAGTAATGTGAGGCCAAAGGTAGCACTTCCCTGAGAAAGACTTCCCTAACAATATTTTGAAAATTCGCTTTTTAGCATCAATTATTAGAGTACATTTATAATTTTTTTCTCTTCATTATTTTTAGATTTGGCCTTAGCAAATCTTTGGAAGTTCACCATAAGAAGAAAATTTCACTTGGAGCCAACAATACATCACAATTTCAGAGTGCTTGATTACCAAAAAGACCAAGAAAGAACAACCTTCCATCACTCTTTGTGTTAGCACGTGTCAAATCTGACAGCAGCTGCTACCTACGTTATGGGGTGTTCAAAAAGATAGATTTGGTAGCAACATTTTTTTCCATGTTTTGAACACAGAAAAATGGCCTTTGCTGTGTGGCTATAGACCTTATTTGATGGACCTTATACTGCTTTCAGTGAAAAAGAAGTAGTTAGTAATAATCAATGTAATTGAAAATCCCAGTGTTTTCATTTATCCCAGAGATCAATATCTCTATCAGAGTACTCCTTTCAATCAAAGACACTATGAAGAAATTGTTCATCAGCTTAACCATATCCATTTCTCAGCACCAATGATTAAATGACTTAGGCATGTGTGAATTTGTTTGGGGTATCCTTAAAGTAGGCTAATTCTGTTCCAGTCGAATGTCCTTGATTATACGGTAATCAGAAAAAAGGAGATTATAAACACTAGAAACTGTTCAAATGTCTTTGTGTTAATTAAATTGCCAGAAATTTTATCATGAGGCTGTAATACCTCCAAGTCCCTGGCAGGCTGTGGCTCCTTTAAAAGGAGCAGCAAGCCACCAGCCTCCCTGTGCTGACTGAGCAGGGCTGCAAACAGCCTGTGCACTATAGTCCCTGGGCACTTGGCAAAGCAGCCCTTTGGTACTATGTGCACGGGTGGAGGTTTTACAAGGAGATTTTAAAAATGCGTGCAGTGTATCAGACCTTGAATCTGCTCAAATCAGAACGAGGTTTTCTACCTTTTTAATTTCAAAGTCCAGCACCGCTGTTAGAACTTGGAAATGTGACTTCTCTTCAGAGTCTGCTAGAACTCCTTCCATGAACGATATTTTAGGAATTTTCTCTTGATTCTTATCATTGTACTTTCTTTTCCACTCTTTGGAACTTGATAGGAAATATCCCATGCATTCTTCTCTCTCTTGTGAACTTTGAAAAGCTCTAGGAGAGAGTATTTTCCCCCTAGCTTGGCTTTGAATGTGGGAACCTTATGATACAATGTGATAATGAACAATCTGAAATTGTTGGTGCAGTGATAGCAAACAGGTCCATTGAAAACTTCTGCGTGTTCTGAAAGAGGCTGGGTAGGTTGCTATGAAATGTGTCTCCCTGGAGGTTTTATTCTCAGAGAATTGTCTCTTCCAGTATGTTATCCAAAGTAAGAAACTTGGATTTTTCTCAATATTACAAGAAGCCTTGTTGCATGGACTGCTGAAACCTTTTACACTTAAAATTTAAAGCCAGGTAAAACTTTTGCATTTCTTTTGGAATCTGACACTACCCAGTTTACTAAGAAACTTGCCAAGATTTGATGAACCTTTCTGTGAACCTCAGGAAATTTCACGCTAGGACTGAAACCGGAAACACACATTTCACAAGGTGTCAGATTTCCTTCTGACCAGCTCGCCCGGCTCTTCCCCCAGGTTGTATTAATTATTTCCTGCCTCAAGATGAGGGGAAAAGATTAACTGGCCTCACACACCACCAAATAAAATATTTCCAAAGAAAAAGGAGTCTCACCAAATATATATCTTAAGAAGTTGCCTTCACAATATCACGTCCTTTTTCTCTGGGCTCATTACCTAACCAGTGGCTTTGTGACAGCACATGCTCCGGAAAGTGGAAGCACAAACAGAGATGGAAATTATATTGTAACCGACTAAAAATGATAATATCAAAACCCGTAATGATAGCTTCAGAGACAAAAGAAAGGAGCAAAGAAATTTTGAAGATATTCTTGGGATTAATAAATTTACCAGCATATTCATTGACTCACTTGAGTCCTTGATAGGGAAAGGGGAATTCAAAGACACACATGCAGCTTTTAAAACTTTACAAATGTAGTGCATCTCGGCAAACCATCTTGTGTAATTTTTGTTCCTTCTTTCAAATGGATGAGGTCTCTATGTGCCTAAAACAGTGACATTTCTTTCCTAAGTGTTTGTGTAAACCACACCTCCTCAGCCTTAGCTCTATTGACATTTTGGGAGGGATGATTTTTTTGTGGTGGGGGGCTCTGTCCTGTGCATTGTAGTATGCTGAGCAGTATCCCCATTCTCTATCCACTAGATATGAAATTACCTCTCCTCAGTCACCACAATCAAAACACATAACTCCACACATTGCCAAATGTTCCCTGGGAGGCAAAATTGCCCCCAGTTGAGAACCATTTGTTTCAGTCTTATGTTTCCTATGTCTCCAAATGCCTCCAAATTCTGCAATTTACCTTTTGGGGCATTTTTATTTTTCATGAGTTCAGATTACATTACATTATTTTATATATATATGTGTATATATATAGAGAGAGAGAGAGAGAAAGAGCGATCTCAAGACTACAACTGTTAAACGACTCCAAGGAACATCTAGAAACAATTATAAAACCTATGACTTGGAAGGGACTCTAGGAAAAACAGGATTGTAATAATGACAGCAGTAGCAACAAAAGAAATTCTAAAGTGTACATTCATTAATGAAGAATAAACAAAAGTCCTAAAAAATACAAATGTCAGTCTCTTTTGAAATTTTTGGGTTTTGTTTTTTGTTTTTGAGACAGAGCCTCAAGCTGTCACCCTGGATAGAGTGCCGTGGCATCACAGCTCACAGCAACCTCCAATTCCTGGGCTCAAGAGAGTCTCTTGCCTCCGCCTTCTAAGTAGCTGGGACTACAGGTGCCCACCACAATGCCCGGCCATTTTTTTTTTTTTTGGTTGCAGCCGTCATTGTTGGTTGGCGGGCCCAGGCTGGATTCGAACCCGCCAGCTCGGGTGTATGTGGCTGGCACCTTAGCCCGTTAAGCCACAGGCGCCGAGCCTCTTTTGAAATTTTTGAAGAGGCACCTTGTGCAAAAGGTTGCTGGCTTATTCTGCAAAGTACTAGATAGAGCTGTGTGGTCTAATACAGTAGTAATTAGCCACACGTGGTTATTTAAGTTTAAATTTAAATAAGGTAAAATTAAATAAAATGAAAAATCCAGTTCCTCAAGTTACTCGTTCTCAAAGCTGTATGTGGCTTGTGGCTGCCTTATTAGACAGTTCAGATAAGGAACATTTTCATCATGAAGTTCCACTGGCCAGTGTTGACAGTGCAAAAGCAATAAGTGGGAATTATAGTGAGATAAATTTCAATTTAAAATAACAACAACATTTTTTTTAAATAGACCTGTGCAATAGTTATCCTAATAAGGTCTGAGTAAATACCAAGAAAGAATTCTTTCTGGGTAGACAGCTGTACTAGATGGACAGAATCCTCTCACTCAGACTCAAAAGGGACTATGTATGAGTTTTTACAATTTTTTATGTAATAAAAAATTTCTAAACACAACCCCATGGAATCGGAAGAAACATGCATATTTTAAGATTGAGACATTTCAAATATTACATGACTTCTAGATTAAAACAATATTTACAAAACGAAGACCGCTTATTTAAAATTTTCCTCTGTGGGAAGGCCTGTTCACACCTTATCTGCCTTCCAAAAAAAAGTCTATATTATTATGTCAATATTCTCAAGTGAATTCTAACCACTTATGGAATATGAACCTTGGTCATGTGCCATTTCAGTTCATACAATATCCAAATTCATGATTTAGTCTGTGTGAGAAGAAATGAAAACAAGAACTTAGGATGCTCAGAGCATGAGAAGGTCAGAAGAGTCAAAATCAGCCGCTACATCACATTGACAGGGAAGATACTGTTCTTATATGTAGCAGAAGAACATCCAGAAGAAGTGCTTCGGCAGGCACTTGAAATTCAGATGATAACTGAGGTTAAATTAATCTCAAAAAAAAATCCTCAGAAAATAAAGCAAGAAAACCCCACATATATAGTTGATCCTATACCAAGGATCAACTTGATCCTGTATCAAGATGGATTTGAACATCTTGGATCCACTTATACATAGATTTTTTTCAATAAGGATATTAGAAAAAATTTTGGAAATTTATGACAGTTTGAAAAACTTCCAAGATGAACTGCATAGCCTAGAAATATTGAAGTCATTAACAAAGTATTAGGTATGTCACGAATGCATGAAGTATATGTAGCTGCTAGTCTGTTTCATTTACTGCTACCATAAAATATACATGAATCTACTATAAAAAGTCAGAATTTATCAAATACATACTCATTCACTTACAGATCATACATGGTACAATTTGAATCGAGAGCAATGTAAACAAATGTAAAGATGCAGTATAAGTCATAACTGCATAAAATTAACTGTTTGGGTACATACCGTACACTGTAATAATTTCATAGGCCCCTCCTGTTGCTATTGCAGTGAGCTCAGGTGTTGTTTGAGTGTCCGCTTAAAACTCCGTGATGCTAATCATTTCCCTGTGAGGAGTTTCTGTCTCCAGTAAATTGCAGATCACAGTACAAAATGATCTCTCTCGGTTCTCACATATTTTTTAACCATCTTTAAAGCAATACTGTAAATCTTAAATAACACCACGGGACCCATACGAAGTGCCGCCAGGGATGCAGGAGGTGGTCCCAAGAAGCAGAGTCACAACATCAGAAGAAAATGTCCAATTTCTTAATGTAGACCATAGACTGAGGTCTGCAGCTATGGTGCCCTACCATTTCAGACAGACAATTCCTCTTATAAATAGATGAAGTAGACTGACAAAATTGGTGGATTTAGGACAGTATTGTAAATATGTTTTCTCTCCTTTGATTTTCTCAATAACATTTTGTTTTCTCTAGCTTACTTTATTGTAAAAATATAATGTATGGTGCATATAACATAAAAAATGTGTCAGTTGACTGTTTATGTTCTTGATGAAGGTTCTGGTCAACTATTAGCCGTTAAATTTTTGAGGAATCAAAAGTGATACTCACATTTTGTACTACAAGGGGATCAGCATCCCTAACTCCTACACTGTTCAAGGGTCAGCTGTATTTCTCTCGGACCCATTTGTTTCCAAAGGATAAAATCCATTCATAACGTACACACGCACACACACACACACACAACTAACTAACTCAGTTCACTGAATTTCAAATAATTACTTTGTACTTATTGAGAACTTTATTTAGTCTTATTTATGATCCTTATTTTATTTTAGAATAAGGTACTACTCGTAAGACAAAAGAAGACATAATTCCTGTACTCTAAGAAGCTTAATGGTTTTGATACACTATAGTCATACACAAATATAATGAAAGAATGATTGTAGGCAATACTAACCCACAAGGGAAACGAGCATTGACAGCAGTCAAGTAGTCCTAGCTGCTGGGCTGGGAGTATAATATAATAGGGAAATTATAGCTGAATAATACAGCAGGGTTTACTTGTGGGTAGCTGTTAAAATTAAGTGGAGAATCTTATTAATAGAACTGATGTCTTTAGAAATACGAAGTCTTTACATATTCTTGTTCAATTAAATAGCACAATGAAACAGTGCTCCAGGAATATCATTGGGCACAGACTGCAGAATAAATGGGAAGGTGGGGTGGTGGAGAATAATACCGGAGGGGCCCTATTCAGAAGCCTGTAACAGGGATCACATCATGACAAGATGAGTGCTGGGATTAATTTGTGGATGATGGTGAAGGCTGAAGAAGAACATTCTAGTAATGAAGAATATGAAACATTGGTTTGGATTTTACTCAGGAGCTTGACATGTCTACCAGATAAACTCACATATAGACTTCCCACCAAAAAAGATAGTAGGCGGCCAGTTTCTCAAAGAATCTTTCCACCCCATGGTGCTCTGATCCTCAGTGAAGGAGAATCACAGAGGAATTAGGTTATTTCTTTTCTTGATCTTTATTCTGCCATTCCTTGCTGAGTTGCTGCCATGCTGGAGCAGATCACATACTTTCTCTGAGCCTCGGTTTTAATATCTGTAAAATATAAATTGGTATATTGCCCATCTCACAGCAAGGCTGCAGAGCTTGTGAATATTGGGCCCTAAGAAATATCAGCCATTTGGGAAGAAAAACTACTTATGGTAAATAGGAGACAGAGACCACCCAAAATTAGATATAGACATTACCTTTCAGATTTCTTATGCTGGAGGTACCCAGACTCCATCCCAGACAAATATATGCACACACATGAACTCTCAACAGTAGAGAATATTAAAGTCTACAAATCTTCTAAAGTTCCAGAATTGCAATGATGAGTTATAAATGTGAACACTCTTTTAAAAAATCTAGTCAAGCTAAGTAATTTTTCTTACGCATTTAAGACCCTGGAAAGGAAATGTGTGAAACGAATGTTAAGACAAAAAATGAAGGATATTCATGAGCAGTTGTTAGAAGGGGAAAAGAAATAAATCGTTCTCTTTTAAGCAACACCACTGGCAACTAATTATCTTTTGGTCACCAAGCACATGACTACTAACCTAGCAGGGTACTACTGGGGGCACCAAAAGGCCACATAGGAAATACTTTACTCATGGCTGGAACAAGTTAATATCAAAATAGGAAAATTTCTGAGGGAACATCTAGTTTCACCCCCTCAAGTGGGGGAGGAACCTGATGCTTAGTGTGATTAAGCGGCAAGTGCAGATCACAGGGCGATTAGGGCGAAAGAACTGGAACCCTAATGGGAAGCCCAAGAGTTCGAGCTCTTGGGGTCGCACTGCTCACTTTTCGTGGATCAGAACTGGTCTTGGTATTGTAGAGAGTATTCATGAATGTGTCATTCCTGAGATAAAGTGATCTTACTTCTTCAACTGGACTTATAACTTTGCCACTGTTATGAACAGTGGCAGCAAAAGGATAGGAAAGTGAGAGTAAAAAAAGATTTGCAATATTCAAATAAATGTTTCCTTTGAGGAGTTCTATGTTATCTCCACTACTTTGCCCTCATTACAAATATCTAGGACTAAAGGCTTGTAGGAAGGAAAAGGAGGAGTTACATTACAACTTGCATTAGAGACCAAAATATCTGCTAAATTAAGAATACAGAAACTTAAGGGGAAAGTTTGTCTTCGTTATCTATTAGAAAATATGAGGGATTGCTACTGCGAAATCAGAAGCAAGGATGAAAAAGTGGACTGAAGGGACAGAACTTAACGTCAGGACTTTGGAGAGTAGAATGATGTGTCTAAGATGAAGAAAAAGACTATCCCTTTGGATCCACATCCTGAACGTGGGGAACTTTCAAAATAGGGTGAATCAGGATTGTCTAAAGAAATACATTGCTGGTTTCACAGCGTATTAAGGTTTTGCAAATTCAGGATAGCCTTGAAAAGAGATGAGATGTGTCCATTATCTAACAGTGACTGGAAACTCTCAGAAAAGTTCCGAATTGTTTCTGTGTTGACAAGATGACAATGGTGCAGCAGTACGTTAATATGCAGGATTTGACGGAAAATTTGTTTCTGCTTCCTGAAGCCAGCAACTCCTACCACGTTTGCTTATTCATCTGAACCAAATAATTATAGGGAAAAATACTAAACCAGAGAAACAGGGGGGGGGAGAGAGAGAAAGAATGAATCTATATCTGGTGATTTGGATTCCATGAAGAAAAGGATTAAGAATACAGGGGCACATGCTATTTGAAAATTTTCTTCAAATTTGTTCTCATGGCTTACTAAGAAAAAATATTTCTATGATGTCAAATAACAACTAATTTTTCTGAACCATGTCACTCAGTATATAAAAATAGTCAAAGGGCAGGTGGGGAAGTGTTATTGGTATAATTATTTATAGACTTGATGACCTGATCCAAGAAAGTATTAACCAGAGGTTTGAAAAAGAGAGATAATTACTCAGGCAAATTGATAACGATGGAAATAATCAAAAGCAGCAGATGGCATAAATTAAAATTAAAAGAATTAATTCAAGAGAAACCTAGTAGGAAAAAGTACCAGGGAAATATTAACAGTCTCAAATTATTAAGGTACAGAGAATGCTATAGTAATGAAAGCATGAAAGTCTCTCTCAAAAGAGAGTACCTAAACTCTGTGTGTTAATGTAATTTTACTTTTTATTTTTTGAGACAGAGTCTCACTATGTTGCCCTTGGTAGAGTGCTGTGGCAACACAGCCTCAAACTCTTGGGCTTAAGCGATTCTCTTGCCTCAGCCTTCCAAGTAAGATGGCACCATAGGTGCCCACCACAATGCCTGACTATTTTTGGTTGTAGTTGTCGTTTTGAGCAGGCCCGGGCCAGGGTCAAAACTGCCAGTTCTGGTATATGTGGCTGGCACCCTACCCACTGAGCTACAAGTGCCAAGCCAGTTAATGCAATTTTAAACACAGCAATGAACATTGTGTTTACCAAAAGCAGGTCCGGAGGTCCATTAGAAGTGGGAAGGGTATGGTACAATCAAACAAGACTTAATGCAGTTGTACAAAATCCCATTGGCTATGAGGGTAAACTAAGGAGAAGGCAATTTAGGTGAAAATTTCAAAGAGAGAGTAAGAGAAAGGGAAAGAAAGAATTTCATGAAATGAGAGGCCACTTTTCATGTAGGATGACTACTTGTACTCCCTTGCTTTAATCATCTCATTTTAATCTGTGTTCCAAGTGTAATTGCTAATAGTATATCTTTACTCTAAAATGTGTCTGGTTTGAATAAAAAGCATGTGGTGCTCCTAGTTGAAGGAAAATACGTGCATAAACCACATATTTAGATTATATTTTTAGAAGTATAATATGCTGATTTTTAAAAAGTGCTATGTTAAAACTGAGATTTTATACATCTTTTTGAAAAGACTAGCAAACTGGAGTAGTGCTAGTAAAGAGCTGTGAATTACCTCTCAAAATAATCAATGTAAGAACTAAAACAAGAGAAGACTTACGTCTGGCATAATAATGTCTTCATTCTCTTAATAAGTGCTTTGTGAAATAATGGTGATTCAGCTTCATCGTTAACATTGTAGTAGGAAGATCTATGATTAATGGGTAGAATTTATGGAGAGGCAGATTTCAATGAATTGTAAGCGAGTTCTTTCTAGTAGTTAGAGCTGTAAGAATGAACTACTTTGACAGCTTATGATGGTTCAATTGGAGGCTGGATTTCTGCCAGTCATGGATGTAACAGAAGGAACTCTCACTTTCCTGGAAGTCTGGACTCAAGCACTCTCAAGATTTTACGTATCCACAACTTAAGTCTTCAGTAAATGAAGACTTCTTTGAGCTCTCTGTATCTCAGTAAAGGCACATAGCCAATATCCATTTGGAGATACAGATTCATAAATAAATAATATGTATTATTTATAAATTTGTAAGAAAATAGCATTTATTAAACACCCACTTTATAGTAGAATCTTGCACATATAGTATTACATTTAATCTTCATAATAATCCCACAGGAAAGACACTGCTAACCCTTCCTATCAGAAAAGAAAGATGAGGCTCAGAAGGCTTTTGATGTGCCCAAAGTTACTCAATTAAAAACACAAAGAACTGGGATTCTAATAAATATACTGGGAAACCAATTTGTTCAAGTTAAATTTTTATTTTTTGCTCTTAACACCTTAGTGGTAAACACTTCAGGAGAGTGCTATAATACTATTCTGTTGTTTCACCTCTTTCTGTATTTCCCTCGAAATCATCCAGGATAGCTATTTAATGCAGAAAATGGAATATCACATGATGCCAGAGGAATGTGCTTTAAAGTACCTTCTCGCTCTTCTGGATGATCTCTTTTGGTGATGCAACAACTCCTTTCTTATTCGTAACTGCTAAAGTTAAACAGGTGAGCAGTGTTTGCCTCAAACTACAATGAAACAGAACTGGGCATAAAGGCCAATAGACTAACAAGGGAACACAGACAGTGTTCTTTATTGGGTAGACAGAGAGGTAGTGCCAGCATTGGTATTTGGGGCATAAGAGAAAAGAAGTTTGGGAAGGCAGAGTGTACAGGGAACAGGGACATCAGGTGAGATGAGAGGAAAGTGATGTGGTAGATGGATGAAGCAAGTGATGTGTTTGAAAGTCACATCCAAGCTAACAGTAATCTAGAGAACAGTAATGATACTCTCAAGAAACAATTTGCCCTAGAATCACTACAAAATAGCAAATATTAAACTTCATAAGTATGCAGAATTGATGCTTTATAAGACATGTTCACTTCCATGATCTCATTGGAATTTCATAAAATTTGTGAGAAATAGACATAACTGTCTCATTTTACTAAAGAGGGAACTGGACTCCAGAAACACAAGTGACACCCCAGTATCCATAAATAGAGAGCAGTCCAGCAATATTGTTTTTCTACTACATTCCTTTTAGTCTACAAATATAGTATCTGCTGCTTTGAAGAGCGTTTTCTCTGCCTGATATAAAATTCTATGAAAAAAATAAGAATTTTGATGCTTTATAGAAATTTTAATCCCAAAATTATTTAGAAAAGGACTTGGGTGCCATTGGTATGTTTTTTTTATTTCAGGCTAATGTGAGGTTACAACTAGGTTACAATATTTGCATTCATTAGGTAACATCTCTGTTGTAGTTGTGCCCTACACCCAAGAGGTGTGCCATATAGCTTTACATTTACCCACTAAGTGGAGACAAATAATCCCCTCCCCTCTTGCCCTCCCCTTCTCCCTTTTTTCCCCTCCTACCATCTTGAATTGATTTGAGTTTTTCTCCTATGTGGGTGTGTATTAGATTGTCTACTGGCTTCCTATTTGTAAAGATATTTGCTTTCCATTCTTATGATACTTTACTAAGAAGAATGTGTTTCAATTCCACCCAGGTTAATACAAAAAATGTAAAATCAACATCTATTTATGGTTGCATAGTATTACATGGTATACATATATCACAGTTTGTTACCCTATTCATGGCTTGATGGGCTTTTAGGTTGTTTCCACATCTTAGCAAGTATAAACTGAGCTACTATAAACAATTTAGTGCAAATGTCTTTATAATAAAATGATTTTTTTTTCTGCTGGGTAGATACCTAGTAATGAGATTGTAAGATCAAAAGGGAGGACTATTTTGAGTTCTTTGAGGATTCTCCATACTTTTTTCCATGGAGGCTATATGAGTCTGCAGTCCCACTGACAGTGGGAAAGTGTTCCCCCTCCCTCCACATTGCACCAGCATCTGCAACTCTGGCTCTTTGTGATATGGCTATTCCCAGTGGGGGTTAGTGATATCTCGTGGTGGTTTTAATTTGCTTTTCTCTGATGGTTAGGGATGATAAGCATTTTTCATATGTTTGTTAGCCATTCCTCTGTCTTCCTCGGAGAAGTTTCTGTTCATGTTTCTTGCCCAGTGCTAAACGGGATTGTTTACTCTTGTTTTGTTGATTAATTTGAATTCACTATAGATCTTAGTTATCAAGCTTGTGTCATATTTGTAACATGCAAGTATCTTTTCTCATTCTGAAGGTTGTCTATTTGCTTTAAGTGTTGTGTCTTTAGCTGTGGGGAAGCTTCTCAGTTTAATTAACTCCCATTGGTTTTCATTGTTGTTGCAATTGCCACTGAAGTCTTCTTCACAAAATCTTTCCCAGGCCAACACCTTCAAGAGTTTTGCCCACACTTTCTTCTAGGATATTTATCATTTCATGCCTTAGGCTTAAATATTTTATGCATCTTGGGTTAATTTTGCTAAGCTGTGAAAGGTGTGGGTCCAGTTTCAGTCTTTTACATGTGGTTATCCAGTTCTCCCAGCTCCCTTTGTTGAATAGGGATTCTTTTCACCACTGTATGCTTTTGTTTGGTTTATCAAAGATCAGATGGCAAGCAGAGACTGGCTTCATCTCATAGTTTTCTGTTCAGTTCCATATTTCTGTGTCTCTATTTTGTGCTAATGTCATGCTATTTTTATCACTGTGGACTTCTAATATAATCTAAAGTCTGATGGAGTGATGCCTCTGCTTTGTTTTTATTACTAAGAACTGCCTT
Source organism: Perodicticus potto (assembly GCA_963574655.1). NCBI lineage: Eukaryota > Metazoa > Chordata > Mammalia > Primates > Lorisidae > Perodicticus > Perodicticus potto. The sequence continues at coordinate 138,050 of CAUYRH010023471.1, forward strand.
GGCTATCCAGGGGTTTTTCTGGTTCCATACAAAACAAAGACTATTTTTTCTGAATTCTTCAAAGTATGATGTTGGTATTTTAATGGGAATTGAATTGAATCTGTAGATTGCTTGGGTAATATAGACATTTTAACAATGTTGATTCTTCCCAGCCAAAAACATGGTATGTTCTTCCATTTGTTAATGTCTTCTGCTATTTCTTTTCTTGGGGTTTCATAATTCTCTTTATAGAACTCCTTCACCTGTTTTGTTAGATATATTCCTAAGTATTTCATTTTTTTTTAAGCTACTGTGAAGGGAATTGTGTCTTTGATTAGCTTCTCCTTTGGCTGTTATTGGCATTTACAAAGGCTATGGATTTGTGAACATTAATTTTATACCCAGAGATGTTACTGTATTTCTTGATCATTTTCAGGAGTCTTGTGATTGAGTCTCTAGGGTTCTCTAAGTATAAAATCATATGATCTGCAAAGAGCCAGAGTTTGACCTCCTCTGCCTCTTCTGGATGCCCTTTACATCCTTCTCTCATCTGATTGCATTGGCTAGAATTTCTAGCATTATGTTGAATAGCAGTGGTGATAGAGGATATATATCCTTATCTAGTTCCAATTGTAAGTGGAAAAGCTTTCAGTTTTACTCCATTCAGTATGATATTAGCTGTGGATTTGTCATAGATGGTTTCAATCAGTTTAAGAAATGTGCCACCTACGCTGATATTTTTATGTGTTCTTGTTAGAAAAAGATGCTGAATTTTATCAAATGCCTTTTCTGCATCTGTTGGAAGATCATATGGTCTTTGGTTTTGCTCCGAATTACATTTATAGATTTGTATATGTTAAACCAGCCTTGCATTCCTAGGATGAAGCCTACTTGGTGAAAATTTTTTTTTTTTTTTGAGACAGAGTCTTACTATGTCACCTTGTGTCACAGCTCACAGCAACCTCAGACTCTTGGGCTTAAGTGATTCTCTTGCCTCAGACTCCCAAGCTGGGACTACAGGTGCCCGTCACAATGCCGAGCTATTGTTTGTTTGTTTTTGTTGTTGTTGTTGTTGCAGCCATCATTGTTGTTTGGCAGGCCCAGGCTGGATTTGAACCCACCAACTCAGGTGTATGTGGCGGGCACCTTAGCCGCTTGAGCCACAGGCACTGAGCTAGATGTATTTTTTTAATGTGTAGCTGTAATTTATTGGCTAAAATTTAATTATTTTTTCATCAATACTCATTAATGAAATTGATCTTAGTTCTCCTCTTTAGTTGGTGTTGGGGAAGGTTCCTTCCTTCTCAATGTTTTGGAATAGGTTCTGCAGTATAGGTATAAACCCTTCTTTGAAAGTTTGATAAAATTCTGGTATGAAGAGATCTGGTCCAGGGCTTTTTGTTGTTATTGAAAGATTTTTTTATTGTTTCTTTAATCTCTTTGATTGATATTGGTCTCTTCAAGAGATCTATTTCTTCTTGGTAAAGTCTAAAGAGATGGTGTGATTTCAGGTATTAGTCCATTTCCTCCACATTGTCTCTGGGTGTAATCAGAGATAATATCTTGTATGTCTCTTGTATCTCTTATTATTTCCCTCTTTTTCATTATTGAGGTTATTAGAGATTTTACTTTTCTGTTTCTAGATAATCTCGCCAAAGGTTTATTGATTTTTTATCTTTTCAAAGAACCAATTTTGTTCCATTAATTTTCTGAATGATTCTTTTGTTTTCAATTTTATTTATTTATGATTTAATTTTAGTTATTTCTTTTCTTCTGCTAGGTTTGCTATTAGATTGCTCTTCCTTTTCTATTTCTTTAAATTATTATCAAGTTGTTGATGTGGTCTCTTTCTGTTTTTCAGATATCTAATATCTAATATCTATTAAATGTTTTCAGGTATCTAATATGATAAATTTATCTCTCAGAACTGCTTTTGTAGTATCTCCAGGTTCTGGTAACTTGTAGCCTCATTGTTATTATGTTCAAGAAATTTAATAATTTCCTCCTTTATCTCTTCCTTGACCCAATTGTCATTCAGCATAAGGTTGTTTAATTTCCATGCCTTTGTGTGGGGATGAAAATTTTTGTTGGAGTTAAGTTCTACCCTATTACCTTGTGGTCTGAGAAAATGCAAGGTATAATTTTAATTCTTTTAATTTTGTTGAAATTTGATTTGTGTCTTAGGTTATGATTTATTTTGGAGTATGTTCCATAGGCTGCTGAGAAGAACATATATTCCTTGCCTTTAGGATGGCATGTTCCATTTATGTCTATTAAGTCCATTTATTCTAGGGTCACATTTAAATCCCATGTATCTTTGTTTAGTTTCTGTTTAGAGGATCTATCCAGTTCTGTCAGAAGGGTGTTAAAGTCCCCAGCTATTATGGTGCTATAGGATATCATATTGCACAGACTAATTAAGGTCCGTTTCATAAATCTGGGAACATTTATGTTGGGTGCATAAATATTCAGAATTGAAATGTCCTCTTGTTGTATCAGTCCCTTCACAATTATGAAGTGATGTCTTGGTCATACTTAACTTTAGTTGCTTTAAATGCACTTGTATTTGAAAATCAGATTGTGACCCCTCCTTTCTTCTGATTTCTATTTGTCTGAAATATTATTTTCCAAATTTTCACCCTGAGTCTTGTTTTGTCCTTCAAGGTTAGGTGTGTTTTCTGGATACAACATATGGATGGCTTGTGCTTTTTTATCCAATTGGCCAGCCTTTGCCTGCCATCTCTATTTTTATATCACACATACTTTGAGTTGATATTTCTGTTTTGTGTAAATGATATGCTGAATGGATAATTCTATTTGGTGATTTCAGATTAAAATCTTAAGGACTCTATAACAAAAATTTTTTGAAAGAAAGTAGATCACCTTCCAGTCAAGACCTTTACCCACTCATTTGAAAGTGATCTATCTCTAGGCTGTCAAACATTCTTGGCTGGTTTTCATTATTGCTATTGAACCAGGTCATCTGAAGTATTCCACACCAGGGATCAAAGAAAGTCACACTTCTCTTGTCAAGATCAGTTTTATGGAGCCAAAAGGCAGTTGGACTGTTTTTACAACCAAGAAATAATTTGTCTGACAGTGATTTTCTGAGGTGAGCCATATAATTTCCAGCAATCTTCTTTACAAGATTTTATTTTATTCCTAAAACATCTATTAAATATCAGCATCAATAGCAATATACACAGGATAAAGCTAATGGTAATTTATGACTGTTCCTTTGCAGAGGAAAAAGAGAAAATGGAGTCATTGGTCTACAATATTTACTAAGAGACACAGCATAAAGCACTTAGACAGCATTCAGTTTCCTTTCAAAATGAGATGAGTGAAGTCAAATAAGAAGGATTTTTGGCATATTGTGATTTTTCTGTGTTTATCCTGTTATGTGTGGTCCTTTCTCAAGTTCTTCATAGGGAATCATTTGAGAATCAGTAAAGCTTACCAAGTTGATTTGTGTGGTTAGAACTGGAGTATTGGAATTGATAATTTATTTTACAAGCGCTAAAAGCTTCCAGGGGACACTAGGGATGGCCATAAGAGATGCAGTTTTCTCTTGGCATAATTCTATAAAGGCTCTTCCACTTGCATGAATGTGTTATAAGCAATCACAAAAATATCCCTTCTCATATCACATTGATTTAGAGATTATAGAGGAAACTGCAGATTGTCCATCAAAATATATTCTCCCTTTCTTCCACAAAATTATCCCATGGATGCATTGTTACACCATGCAGTTAGGTAAGACCATGGTATCTATTTCTTAATAAATGGACTGTTAGGGAAAATGATGTCTACTATTTTGAAGTATGAATTGTAAAAATTTGGTGTGACTTTTCTAACTTCTTTTCCTCCTACTTGCTAGCTGGTACTCACAATGTGACAGCACTTTAGATTTGACCATGAAGGCACAGAAAATGTCCAGGTGATAGGTAGATCTGTCCCTCCAGCCTGAACTATCACATTTTACTTGAAAGCAAAATAGATTTCCATTTTCTTTAGACCACTGAAACTTGAGGCCTTTCTGTTGCAGTAATATAATCTTTATCCTAATTAAAACAGAGACTGACTAAACACTCATCATCTGCCTGTTAATATATCCATAAAAGAAAATATACCAGCTTACATAAGGTAAAGATTCATATTTATTAGTAGAGTTCAAACAGAACCCAGTTTTTAAAGCTGGTACAGTACAAATAAAAAAAGCACTCTGATTCTTTATAGAATTTATGTTTCTGTTTTTTTGTTTTTTTGCAGTTTCTGGCCGGGGCTGGGTTTGAACCCGCCACCTCTGGCATATGGGGCCAGTGCCCCACTCCTGTGAGTCACAGGCACTGCCCTAGATTTTATGTTTCTTTCCTTTCTGTCCACATAACCATGTCCATTTTGAAAGCTAGAGCTCATGGTTTTTGGATCCTCCATTCCTGGGCATGTACTAGCCAACTGCTGTTAGACTACATGCTATACTTTGCCAGATGCTAGAAACAGCATAGTAACCCTGTCTTAAAGAAAGACATTAACTAAATTTGGAGATGATGGCATGAAACATTATTTTATAATGAGGTTTCTTTAAATGTGTATGTGCCAGGTATTTTTAACAAAAGTTGAGGAGTGTCTTGAAGTTACAAAAGTGCTAAGGTCCTCTTACTTACATGTAAGACCTGACAAATCACTTTTTGTGCTCTAAATTATATCAGGCTGAACATATTTCTGTCATATCCTAAGTGAGGGACACTGTGTTCAGTGCTGTGAGGATATGAAAAAGTCTGACAATTAAGTTTGCAAACTCACCCTAACAAAAGTGCTACATACCCCATTGATGAGTATCATAGTCACCTTCGAAGTATTCCCCTTGGAAAACTATGCACTGACAACAGCACATAATCTACCCTTCGAAGCAATTTTGGAACTCTTTTACTGGATGCCCATCAGAACTGTTGTCATATGAGGTTGGGCAATTAAGTTCATAAACTTGTCCTAAAAAAAGTGCCTCATACACCATTGCTAAATGTCACTATGGTCACCAAAAAACCAAGGTGAGTACTTCAAAGGTGACAGCAGGGATATTCAGCAACGAGGTATGTAGCACTTTGCCTAGGATGAATTCATGAACTTAACTGTCAGATCTCATGTTTATATTATTATTATTATTCATTTTCCACCACCAAATTTAACCTTCAGAGGAGTAGACTTTTTATTTTATTCCCTGAGGATCTCAAGAAGCTAAAACAGTGCCTGACACACAGAAGACACTCAAAAAATATTTTTGGAATAAATATCACCCAAACAGGTGACAGATTCAAGGACTAGTGTCACATGCTACAAATATAGGATGGAGGGAAGAAAATTACAAGAAGATAAGTAGTAAAGTGCAAGCAATCATCTGAACACCATGACCTTGCTGCTTATACCAACCATAAATGGTCTTGAATTCTCATGGCTAACATTCTAGCAGAGAGGGTTCCACACTGCATAATGCATTTATGTAGTAATAGAAGCTCCCTGATTAAAGACAAAGCCATGTTAGAAAGGTTTGTGTATAGCTGATACCCTATTTTTTGGTATTTCTAACTCAAACCTGCTGAACCCACTCTTAGCCAAGCTATCAAAATTGAGGAGCATATGAGCCTCTAGGACAGTGACTTTCAACCAGTAAGCCTTGGCACATTGGGGTCCTGTGACGGGATCTTAGGTGTGCCGTGAAAATTTTTAAAGATCATTAATTAAATTCTTTTCAAAAGAAGTTCAAAGCATGGTAAGTATATCCTTTCTTTTTACTCTTCTTTTTTTTGATCAACATAATTTAAGTATGCCATGGAAGCTTAACTATAGGTTCATGTGTGCTGTGAACTAAGAAAGGTTGAAAAACACTGCTCTCAAGGCATCCCAATCTTCCTCTCATTAATGAACACATAGACAAAAATAAATAAGTCAAAGAATGAATTTGATCTCATAATCCACTGCCATTTGGATTTTTAGTCTATTTCAAGGCCTGTTTGAGGGAAAGATAAAGTTAAGAAATAATAACTACATCCTGTTTCCTGGACCCATAGGGAAGATTAGCTGCCAAGTCTATCATCATGGACTCTCTGGCCACTTTGGTGAAAAAAGTGCCATTTCACTATCAAGATATCCAGTGCCCTATACTTAATGCTCGTCTTAAGAGAATTAGAAAAAAGTGGATGCTAATGGCGATGCTTCTTTTTAGTTCATTCTAGAAACTTCAGTGATATGCCAACAAGAAAGATAGCAGAGACTTTATTTGAAGATGTTAGGATATCGGATCAAAGAAAAATGGTGACCTATGTAAAAATAAGATCAAAGGAATAAATTCCATTTTGATTTCCAGAAATTGAGGAATAAAATATATACTGAAGACCATTAACAATTTTCAGCGAGTTTAGTACTAGTATTGCATATACAATACAAAAGGTAAGAAATTATTTCCATTTTCTTTATTAATATTGAATCTTAATTTTATCTTTCCTCCTTTTTTCTGGGTTTCCCATTTCAACCCCCATCATTAAATTTTCCATGATGGCTGTATCAGAGATGTCAAAGTAGTTATATTACTGAACAAAAAATTTAAGAGGTAGGCTGTTCACTTCCAGGAGTAGGAACGTGTAATTTGTATGGAGGAAGATCTTGCCTCAGCCTTGGGAGTAGCTGAGACCACCAGTATAGGCTACAATGCCTGGCTTAATTTTTGGCAGGGACAGGGTCTTGCTTTTATTTGGACTGTTCTCAAACTCCGGAGCTCAGGTGATCCTTCCACCTCGGCCTCCTAGAGTGCTAGGATTACAGGTGTGAGCCACTGCACCTGGCCAATTTCTGTTTTATTGATGAAATAACCTCCCTAACCACAAACCTTTAGTAAAAAATAAAATAAAATAAATCTCTATACAATAGCCTTGTATTTGTGCTAAAGCTATTTTCTCCTCTGGGCTATCATTATCCTCTATTATCTTCAAACTTGGAGAAAAGACTCTTCTATATCTTATATCTTGTATCAGTGGTACATAAAATGTACTGAAAGGAGAGGAAAAGTGAGTGAAGAAAGCAGATGTTGAGTAGGATTAGCAAAATATGAAGCAGACTATGGGTCTGACCAGAAGAATGTAAAAACAACTGAGATTTCTTGAATAGAAGTGATCCATCTTGTTAGATATGTAAGTAAAGGGTAATCTCTAAAGATTAGAAAATAGACAGGTTTCCTGTGTTACACCTGGGCATCTAATCTGGAATGGCTGTGAGCACGGTGCATACTTGCCAATATTCTGAACCAATCAATACCTGAGATCTTAGCCAGAAATACATCCTTATCCTGGTAACCAAACTGTTTGGAGTTTCTATGGAGTGCAGTCTCTTTTATATTAAATTTTTTTGGGGGGGGCCAGGGCTGGGTTTGAACCCGCCACCTCCGGCATATGGGGCTGGTGCCCTACCCCTTTGAGCCACAGGCGTCGCCCTATAGAGTGCAGTCTCACAGCTTACCTGGGAATGCTGGCAGCAACTCTCATACTGGACTAGTATCAGGATATACTTTTAGAAGTTTTTCCTGAAAACCTAACATACAGTTTATCAGTCCAGCCTTGCTAATGATTCCATGAGCAGTAGTTCTTGCATGATTACGTAGAGGGGATTCAGCTTCTTCCAGCTAGGACTCTTAACAAATATAACATCCTAACCTAGAACTTTCTGGGTAAGGCCTGGTCATTAGGCATCTGATGGAAGCAGAAGTCCTAGCCATAGGATCACTATGTGGGGCAGATACTGTGGAAACTATTAGAGATTCACACGTTAAAAAAAAAAATTCTTTTTCACATGTAAAATTTTTTTGAACTCTGCACCAAAGAGAGAAAAAGCCTTCCCAGTGTGCTAATATTAGATCAAGCCCTGACTCAGGCTTATTTTTCTCCACCAAGTTCACCATATTTACATAGTCTACTTTTAAAAACATTATAAAATATGACCTCCATAAAGCAATTTTGAAGTACATACACTATATCCTATGCTTTCTCACCCTTCTGCTTTTACTAATTACAAGACTTCTACCATTTCATCATGTAAAATTTCCATATTCAGTTCCATGAGCATAATTCCCACTGTTGTTCAGCTTTAGTTAGTTTGATGTTTGATGTTCGAATGAATTCACTCTACACCATTTATCTTGACTTCTACATTTATATTTTGCTTGGCTAAAAATCATCCTCTGGTAGTTTTTGCAAGAATGTTTATGGAAATAATATTTTTTGATTTCTTGTTTGTTTGAAAATATTTTTCCTTGGTTTTTATGATTGCTCACTGGTATAGCTGGACATAAAATATGATGATGTTCCTTTCTATTAAAACTTTGTAGACATTGCTCCAAAGTTGCTAGCCTTGGATGTGATTCTGGAGAATTCCAAATCCGAATTTAAACTGTTTTTCTTCCTTGAACATTGGTTCTCTTTTTTCCCTTCCTTTGCCTGGAGGCTCATAGGAGTGTTCTGCTATGGTTATATCCAATAACTTTCCTCAGGAAAAATTTGTGGTTGGTCAATTAATATGTGTTTTCTGCAACATGTTCTGCTTTCAATTGTTAGAATATCTTCCATTATTCTGGGAAATTTTTCTTTTTCATTTATTGATGGACATTTTGTCTTTTTACTGGACATCAGTTTTTTACCTGATGATGCTTTATAATTTTTCACATCTTTCCACTAATTCTTTGAAATTCTTTTTTCCTGCTTTAATCTGCTTATTTTTATCAAATGTCTAATGTCTTGATTAGACAAAGAATATATTCTATATATTAAAATGGAAAGATCTACAAGATATATTTAAAACAAAATAAAATAAAAAATCAAAATATAAGGTGTGGCACCATTTTTGTAAAAAGGGAAATAATAAATATTTTTATTGCTTATATATCTGAAAATATAGACTTTCTACTGCAGCTGTGTCTATTCTTTTATATGCTTGCAAAATACCTTGTCTGTAAGGTGATTTTATTTCTTCCATTTTTGTTTTGGTGGTACTAATAATTGGATATATTTATATTTAATTTTCTGGACAGATAATATATGAATAGTATTCAGAATTTAGGCAGATGAGATCTATAACCCAACCCCCAATTCTAATGTCTGTTCCAACAAACAACAAAAGCTCATCTATGACTTCTCATATATACAAGCAATAAAAATATTTATTAATTTATCTTTTCACAAAAATGGTACCACACCTTTATATTTTGAATTTTGTTTGTTTTAAATGTATCTTAGTGATCTTTCCATTTTAATATATAGCGTATATTTTCTTTGTCCACTTCTTTCTTTTTTTCTTTGTTCTTTTCACAGTTATGTGGCATTTTTTAAATTATTATTTATTCGGTCACATATAGACAGATATTCAAGTTATTTTTCTTCTTTTGTTATTATAAAAATCCTGTACTTAATAACGCCATAGGAAAGTTATTTCATACATGTGCACATATTTGTTGGATAAATTCTTAAAGGCACAATTGCTGAACTAATAGGTATTTGTATTAGTAACTTGTATAAATATTTCCAGGTTGTAATCAGTAAGAACTGTCCTAATTCACACTCCCACCACTAACATACCAGTTTTTTCACACCCATGCTAACACTGTATATTATGAAATGTTTATTCTTTTCCAATCTGATAAAGATATTATATATTGTTGTATTTATTTACATTTCTCTTCTTATGAGTAATTGAGTTCCTAGTCACATGTTTCAGAGTCATTTGTATTTCCTTTTCTTTAAATTCTTATTTATATCTCCAACTTGTTTTTATTGCATTATTGTTTTTTACTTTCTACATATATTATGTAACTAATAAGTGGCAAATATTTTTGCAGTTTTCTTGTTCATCTGGTAATTTGATTAATGATAATTTTTTTCTAAGTAGACTTTTTATACTGAATGACCTATCAATCTTTATCTTTTTATGATTACTAAAATGTATATGTTACTTAAAATTCTTGCCACTCTAACATTATTATCATTTGTTTCCACATGGTTGTCCTTTATTCCAAACATAATCTGTTAAGTAATACAGATTTTCTTCTCTAATTTTGGCATGCTATTTATGTGCATTGAAATGTTCTGCACTTTTATTTTTACTTCATTGATTTATTCACCCATTTGTTTGTCATTATCATATTGGTTTGATTTTTGTCACTGTATAATGTTATTGTTCTTATTCAGAATTTTCTTTACTTGTTTTCTACACAAAATCAAGATTCAGATTGCCTAGATCTCTCAACATCCTCTTGGTATTGTAGTACTACTATGTGATAGCAATTAAAGTTAACCACTAATTTTAATAACATTGATATCTATATTACATTGAATCTTTTAATCCAAAGATATTAAGAAATTTTCTTTACTGTTCAAAGACAACAACAAAGAATAGCTCAGGAATATCTCAAGTTTTACTTTACAGAGATATTATACATTTCTCAAACGTATTCCTAGGAATAGAAATCTTTATCCAATCATTAGAAGACCACTAACACCACCAACAGAGACTTTAATAGCCATGACAAACAAATAATACAGACTTTATAGAATTAGTTCACCAGACTCATTCAGAAAACAAATAGCAATAAAAACAAATGCTGAAGAGGATAGAGAATCATACTTTCATAGATGAACATAATATAATTTAAATGTTTAGTTTTTAACAGAAATCATGAGACATGCCAAGAAATGAGACATTGAGAAGTATGGTTGATAAAAGGAAAGGAGAAGAAAAGACAGTCAATAGAAATAGCTGAAGAAGTGCAAACACTGGACTTACTAGATTAAGAATTAAAATCAAGTGTATTAAATATATTCAAAGGACTAAAGGAAACTATGCACAAAGCACTAAAGAAAAGTATCAGAAGTATGGCTCACCAAATAAAGAACATTAATAAAGAGATAGAAATTATTTTTAAAAAGTAGAAAATCTGGAAGTAAGAGTATAATAAATGAAATGAGAAATTCACTAGAGGACACAAAAATAGATTTGAGTTGGCAGAAGAAAAAATCAGCAATACAGGTCAGTTGAGATTACCCAAGCCTGAGAAACAAAAAGGAAAAAGAATGAAGAAAAATGCATGGAGTCTCAAAGAACTGTAGGACATGATTAACCATACCAACATAATAGGAGTCTCAGAAGGAAAAGAGATAGAGAAAGGGCCAAAAATAATATTTAAAGAATTAATGGCTAAAAGCTTCCCAGATTTGATAAAAAAAAAAAAAAATAGTAATTTGCACATCAAAGAAACTCTAGATTTCAGGTAAGATAAACTCTAAAACATCACAGCTAAACCACTTCACAAGCAAACTGTTGAAAGACAAAGAAAAGGAATCTCAAAAGCAGTAACAAAGAAGTGACACATCACCTACAAGAGATCCCCAATAAGATATCACCTAATTTCTCATGTAAAACTATGGAAGACTATAGTTCAACTATAGGTTCCAGTGTGCTGTGAGATAAAAAAAAAATTGAAAAACACTGGCTTAGGTATAGTTGCAGAGCAAAATAAATCCAAATAAAGCAGAAGAAAGGAAATAATAAATATTGGAGGATAATTCAGTTAAATAGAGAATTTAAACAAACAAGAGAAAAAATAAATGAAGCCAAAAGTTTACTCTTTAAAGAGATCAATAAACAAAATTGCAAACTTTTGATTGACCACCAAATTACAAAAATCAAGAATAAAAGGGTGACAAAATATACTATGAAAAATTGCATGTAAAAACTTAGGTAACATAGGTGGAATAAGCAAACTCTTAGAAAAATACAAACTACTGAAACTGACTCAAGTATAAAACTAAAAATCTGAAAAAACCTGTAATAAGTAAAGCGACTGAATTGAATCAGTAATAAAAAAACATAAAACAAATTGTTTTCTAGAACCAGATGGCTCTCCTGGTGAATTTTACCAACTTTTTAGGAAAAAATTAACACCAACTTTTCACAGATTCAAAAAACCCTTCCTCCCCCACTGCAACCTTCATCTTCCCCCAAAAAATAGGAGAAAGAAATACTTCCCAGCTCATTTTATGAACCCATTACTACTCTGTTACCAAAACCAAAGACAATGTAAAAAAAAAAAAATTATAGACCAATATATTTTGTAAATATAGACTAAAATCCTCAAAAAAAACTAGTCAGTTGAATCAAATATATGCAAAAGGAATATACATTAAGTATAGTCCAAATTTAACCCATGAAAGCTAGATTGTTTCAAAATATGAAAATTGATCATATAATACTCATATATAAATAGGAAAGAACAGAAATACATAGTTGATAAGATGGCAATAACTCCCAATAGGAATTGTATGCAATTCCTATCAAAATTTTAGCTGCCTTTTTTGCAGAAGCAAATAACCTGATCTTAAAATTTATATAGAAATGCAAGAGATACAGGATAGTTAAACAATTTTGAATAAGAATAACCAAGTCAGAGGACTTCCTGATTTCAAGACTTTCTACTGAAGCAATAATGAAGACAATTTGACACTAGCGTATAGATCCATGGAATAGACTTGAGAGTCCAGAAGGAAAAAACAAAACAAAACCTTTACAATGATGGTCAACTGATTTTTGACAATGGTGCTGAGAACATTCAATGGGGGAAGTAATAGTCTTTTTAACAAATGGTGCTAGGAATAATGGTATCTACATGCAAAATAAGAAAGTTGGACCCCTATGTCACACCATATGCAAATATTAAATCTAAATGGATCAATGACTTAAATACCTATAACTAATGGTATATAGCTAAAAGTATACAACTCGCAGAAGAAAACAGAGGCATAAATCTTTATGATCTTAGATTAGACAATGATTTATTAGATAAGAGACCAGAAGCACAAGAAACAAAAGTAAAATTGAATATCTTACACTTAATGAAAATTAAAAACTCCTGTACTTCAGAGGGAACCACTAACAAACTAAAAAGACAACCACAGAATAGAAGAAAATACTGACAAACTATATATCTGATAATGGTATTGGAAATGTACAAAGAACACTCACACAAAAGATGACACAATTTTTTAAATGAGCAAATAATTTGAATAGACATTTCAAGGAAGATATATAAATGGTGATAAACACATGAAAAGAAGAAAAAAAACTAAAACCACAATATATTGCTTTGGGGGAATGTATAATGGCATACCTACTTTGAAAATCAGTTTCACAGTTCCATAAAAAGTTAAAAATAGAGTTACCATAAGACTCAAAAATTCTGCTCTTAGATGTATGCATAAGAGAATTAAAAATATGTCCAAAAAGTCTATATACAAATGCTCATAACAGCATCATTCTTTTTTTTTTTGGTTAGGGCACTTTGTTGCCCTCATTAGAGGGCTATGATGTCACAGCTCACAGCAATCTCCAGCTCTTGGGCTTAGATGATTCTCTTGCCTCAGCCTCCTGAGCAGCTGAGACTACAGGCACTCACCACAATACCTGTCTATTTTTTTGTTGCAGTTTGACTGGGGTTGGGTTTGAACCTGCCACCCTTGGTATAAGGGGCCGGCGCCCTACTCACTGAGCCACAGGTGCAGCCAACAGCATCATTCTTAATAGCAAAATAGTAGAATCAACCCACTAACTGACAAATGGATAAACAAAATGTGATACATCCATACAATAGAATACCATTTGGACGTAAAAGTGAATGAAGAACTCATACATGCGCCAACATGGAGGAACTCCGAAAAAGCGCTAAGTGAAATAATCAAGACACAAAAAGCCACCTATCATACGATTTCATTTAAACAAAATGTTCAGAATGGGAAAATCCATGGAGATAGGAAGTAGATTAACAGTTGGGGGAAATGGGGAGTGACTGCTGATAGGTATGGGTTACTTTATTGGTGACAAAATATTCTGGAATTAGTGATCTAGTGACACAACTTTATGAATATACTAAAAACCACCACATTTTATACTTTTACAAGGTGATGTTGGTCATATATATACTATATTACAACGGGGAAAAAAGGGTATGCTACCTATTAGGAGAATTGTATATTTGTCTGTCTCTGCCAAAAGTCTTCAGCAGCAGCCACCTTTTGATGTCACTTGATCTTTCCTTACACTAGTCCACATTTTATCCTACTTCCTTCTTCATACATTTCAATTCAGAATTGTAGGTGTTCCATAATTCTGTTGAACATGAAACTTCCACTTCTGTTTCTTACTCTTTCTGTTATTTTCAATTTATTTTTGAGGAAAAGTACAAAATAACTTCTCATTTTCTCTTTCATATTCTAACAAATGTCTGCACTCAGAAGGTCTTAAATTTTTTGATCTCAGGATCCCTTTGTGCTCCTTAAAATTGAAGGCCCCCTCCCCAAATTTTTGTGTGTTCTATGCTATTTCCACCATCATAAAAATTAAAACTGAGAATGTAAATAAAATCTTAATACACTAATTATTTCAAAATAACTATAAAAACATCATCTATTGATATATTTTTATAAAAACAACTATAATTTAAAAAGCAGCATAATTTTACATTTCTATAAATGTCTTGAGTGTCTCACATAATAGAAGACAGCTGGATTATCATATTTGCTTCAGCACCTAATCTCCCTGTGATATTAAACCATTAGAAAATTCCACTGACCATTTGTAAATGAGTAAAAGGGGTAAATAATGTCTTAGTATTAGTATGAAAATAGTTTTGATGTCCTCCAAAGAGGAGGTAAGGACCACCAGGAATGTTCAGATCATACTTGGAGACTGCTGTTCTAAACTAGATTTATTACACAACATACATCTTTTCAAGCCTGTAAAATTCCATTCTCAAAATTTAAGAAGTCTATGTCTCTTCCTTCTGATTCTCCATCTCATGATTTTCCTATCTTCTGAGATATATCACCAAAGCAGAAGAAATAATCTCTTAAGAGTAAAATTCTTATTATGTAATCAATCCTTCTAGCAGAAGGCATTTTGTCACTTGTACAACTGTTAAGTCAAAAATAATCTTGACTGCAAGAACCCGAGCTACCATGAGGAATCACCCAGGGGAAAATGTCACACTGTTTGGCCCTTACCAGCTCCTAAGAAAACATGCCAGACTGTCTGATATTCTTCCCTTTCACAGCCTCTATGAAATATTTGGAAATGAAGAACTGTAAAAGTAAATGAGATGAACTGTCATTTGATCTCCAGTCCATATGCAGTTATTAAGTATCTCACATTCGTCTCACCATGAATATGACCACTACCTCATCATTGCTGTGGGAAAAAGAGGAGACTCTCTTGAAAATCATAGCTTCCTGTCCACTCTCCCTAAGGCATTGCGTGTTGCCCTCTGTCTTGCACTTCACTCTCAGACCTTGTCTGCTTTCAAATCCTTCCTTGGTTTTTAACTAATCTTTCTCTTCCTACATAGTATCTATTTCAAGTTATCAACACCTACTGCTTTTCTCAAATACATCTTACATACTTACCATATGCAAAATACTGTCCTAGGTGCTTAGGCACAGCTCCTGCCCTAATGTTTTGAGTCTCCCCACCACCATTTGCTGCTCTAAATCCTAAAGCCTGCACTTTGCCCAAACGTATGGAGAGAAAAATATTTTTAAAGGCTTCTTCCAAAGGTATTTCTTCTCTCCAGGCTCATTTTGTACATTGCTTCCCCTCTGTGGGTAAAATATATTTAACCCAAAATACTTCAAATTTGCATGTTCTAAAGATATCCTTTAGAGGAAAGGGAGACTAGCACGTGCTGCTACTCTGCTGTTCTCACTGGCTGTGAGAATACAGGCTCACAGCTGCTGGAGCTGTGCCTAAGCACCTAGGACCATGTTTTGCACATGGTAAGCGCTCATTGGATGTTTGTCGAATGACTGAGTGAATGAGTAAATGTCTTCCAGCATCACAATCAGGCCTACCCTTCCAATAAAATGTTACAGCTTGCTGGCTTTTCTCTCCTTTCCCCTAAATTAATCCTATGTATTCCTCTCCCTTGCTAGTTATTTCTGTGAAACAATCCAATAATGATTAATAAAGAATGTAGATTTCTGTGGCAGAAATAAGATATTTTTACAGAGTTTCATAGAGATAATACCTTCACTTCATGAAAACAAAGTCTAATGATGAGGATAGCAGTCACTGAAAATGGCAAAGGTAATTCTGGACAGGGAAGTTATTTCTTGTAGTTCATAAATCTTGATGGAGAAAAAAAAAACAAAACACTTAGCCTACCTCTGGATAAAATTGTCACAGCTTAATCTTATGCCTGGGGAAATTATACAGTTTGCTTTTCTGTTCCATTTTTCTGCTAACTCTTGTATAGGATTCAGGCTAAAGGTTTTTCTGTGATATTTCTCTTTAAACAATATCTTTCCCCATTTTAATTTTCTTATCAGAACATGCAGCTCAGACCAGGAGCCAGGTGCTGGCCTTCTCTGTGCCAAGCCTATAGTATATAAATAACGTATTTTTATAATTCAGTGCTTTTCATTTTGCCACGGAACACTAAGTGTCAAACAACTCAAAGTTTACCAGCATTGTCTTTTGGTCTATTTATTTCCAAAAGGGAAATAAATAATGATGACTTGAATATATATCCAGAACACATGGGCACACATATCCTTAATTTTGATAACTATTTACATTTACACTCGGAAATAATGAGATGTAATGGGATAGAGAGGGACCTTGAGTCTGCCCTGAGTTTCATCGCAGGTGTTTGTTACCTGCCACCTCTGCAAACATAGGCAATTTACTCAGCACCCCTGATTCTCAGCTTCCTTTATTTGTAATATGGATGAAATAATAACAACACTATCTCACAGTAATAATGGGAGGTTTGGAGGAGGTAAAAAATGTGATTATGCCACGTAAGCTATAAAGCATCATTTGGAAGCAAGTTGCTGTTATCTATGCCATGCCATAGCACAATCATTCTTGACCTTATTTCTGCCGTAACATGGGAGAAAGAGAATGTTTATATACACAAAGGACTTCTATGCTCAGGTTTTAGGATGACGTAGAACTGCATTAGAATCCATGCTATGTCATTTATTTAAATTCTCAAAAATTTCCTTTCCTGTCTAAGGCATAGAGAACATAACACTTAATTCATAATCTTTGTGGTAAATAAATGAAATAATGTATTCAAAACATAGTGATTGCCACATAATAATGACCAACTGAAATGCTATCATGAGTTTAATTTCAAGAACGTACTTGTAACTCCACTAATTCTAACTCTCCCCTCTCTCTCTCTCTCTTTCTCTCTCTCTCACACACACACACATACACACACTCACAAAACACCAGAATAAAAGTGGGGATAATAATTTTTTGATATATCATTGAATCCACCCAGATTTATTCTTTAATTGGGTCAGTCCCGAATTTGGCACTTTATTCTTTGAAAAATATTACTGCCAGTATACCTTTTGATCAACTTTTATACACCAGAGTATCTGCCTGTGAGCAGTCAGTAGTCCCCAAACTGTATGTCACTGACTGATGAAAAGGCTGTAGAATTATTGAAATATGCCCCAAGTTTTATCTGTAGACTAAATAAATAAAAGTACGACTCTGATGAAATGCAATTTTACCACAGGTTTTAATATTTAACATGGTTTAACATTAAAATATGAAAGGCCTGGGTTGCAATACCTTTCAGAAAATTTCCAAATGACTGGAACCATAACCAATTAATTTATGTCATCAAAATTCTAACACAGCTGTAGGCAGGGAGAATATTTAATCAGTATTGCTTGATGATGGTTTGATGGAACAATGTGAGGTGAGAACAAAAATAGGAACATGAAAATTAGAAGAGATGAAATCTGACCTAGATGTCTTTTCTGGTAAGCATTATGCTTCTCTAAAAATTTGAATTCTTGATTTAAACAGTCTCCACCTAAAGTCCTCCTGGTTAGAATTATGACTTTGTGGATAATGTGCTGCTAATGGCTCAGTAGAGAGATTCCTAGATAAATACTTATTTTCGTGATAGGATATTATGATACACAGGAGAAAGTCAGAAGCCAATCTGAATATAGAATAGACTATTGTAGACAACTATCTACACAAACATGTTTGAATATAGTTAGAAGTGCAAAGAGAAACATCCAGGGAGGTGGCATAGTAGCATTTTTTCTACAAGCCTAAATAACCAGTTTCACTTAATTTTTCTTTCATTTTTTTGTCAAATCAATTTTCTTTTCATCCATGAGTGAGATTCAAATAAATTTCTCTGTGTGTGTGCGCATGCGTGTGTGTGGGAGAGTTACCTTGGGGACCTGAAATTTGCTGGAGTCTGTAGGACTGGCCAAATGATAATATCAGCCCAAGGGAAGGCAAAGGAGTGTGAGCGGGAAGCAAAAACAACAAGAGGCAATGCTGAGTAAAATACTTGACTACGTTATATGAACTAGCTCTTATTTACAGTGAATTTTTGATACTTTCCCCAGCTGTTATTTTCAAGAGTCAAAAAATTTGAATGGTGGCCAGCATTGGATCCTATTCGGAATCAACAAAACCAAACTCTTTCCATCTCCATTAAAAATTTTTCATTTTGCCAAATAAGAACAGATTGAGAATATCACAAAAACATAACCTTTTCCTTCCATTAGCCCACTTGACACAGGGATTATCTCATTTAAGGTTCACAACAACTATGTGAAGTAGGGATTAATATTATCCTCATCTTATACATAACGAAGCCAAATAACAAAGTGCCTCTAGTCACACATCTCATAAGCTTTTGAGCTGAGATCTGAAGCTAGAAAAGCTCATGAGTACATTTTTGGTCTTAATCACTATATACACATTTTCTATCCAAAAAGAAAGAGCTGAACAACAGGATTCTTGGGAATATATAGACATCTTCATATCACCACCATAGTCTTAGGAAGATTTAAAAATCTTTTTGAAATTGTAATGTGTTAAGAGCAGTTTACCAGTTTGTATAGATGATAAAATACATGAGTATTTTACCAGCTATATACATATAAACACACACATGCATATATAAAGAGATGATAAGATACATATATCACATTACTTTCCTATTACAAGAAAGTGAAAGTTCCCTTTTCTCCTCCTATCTCTTTCTTTCTTCCTTTTTTCAGTTTGATCTACCTATCTCTATAATAAATAAGGAGCCTAATGAAAAGGGTTAACGAGAGAAAGGCTTAACAAGATAAAGAGAAAAGACCTAAAGAAATGGTTTCTGTAGAAACCTACTTATAAAGACACAGATAAGACACAATTAAAATCAGGGGTAAAGGCATACAATGCAAACACTAATCAAAAGAAAATAGAATTAGATTTACTCCATTCAGTATGATATCAGCTCTAGGGTTGTGTAGATGTCTTCTATCATTTTAAGAAATGTCCCATCTATACCTATCTTTTTAAGACTTCTTATCAAAAAAGGATACTGAATTTCATTGAATGTTTTTTTCTGCATCTATTGAAAGGATCATATGGTCTTTGTGTTTGCTTCAATTTATGTGGTGAATTACATTTACGGATTTGCGTGTGTCAAACTAGCCTTGCATTCCTGAAATAAAGCCTACCTGATTGTGATGAATAATTTTTTAATAGGTCACTGTATTCTATTTGCTAATATTTTATTGAGTGTTTTATGTGGATATTCATTGATGATATTGGTCTGTCGTTTTCTTTTTTTCTTGGATCCTTTTCTGGTTTTGGTATCAGGGTGATATTTCTAGGAGCTGGGGAGGGTTCCTTCCTTCTCAATGTTTTGAAATAGCTTCTGCAATATAGGACAAGCTCTTCTTTGAAAATTTGGTAGAGGTCTGGGGTAAAACTCACTGTTCCAGGACTTTTGAGGGAGAGAAGCTTTTTTCTTGTTATTGCAATTTTGGTGCTTGGTAATGATTTGTTCAAGAGTTTTAATTCTATTAGGCTAAGTCTAGGGAGGTGGCATGTTTCCAGGTGTTGGGCCATTTCTCCCATATTTTTAAATTTCTAGGAATAGAGTTTTTTGTAATAATCAATGATGATCATTTGTATCTCTGTGGAATCTCCTTTATCATTTCTGATTGGGGTTATTAGAGCTCTTACTTTTCTGTTTCCAGTTTTATCTAACCAAAGGCTTATTGGTTTTATTTATCTTTTCAATGAACCAACTTTTTGTTTCATTAATATTCTGAAGAGTTCTTTTGTTTTTTCTTTCATTTAATTATGATCTAATTTTTGTTATTTATTTTCTTCTGCTAGGCTTGGGATTGGATTGCTCCTTTTTTTCCAGTTCTTTGAAATTATTCACTAGGTTATTCATTTCTACTCTTTCTGGTTTTTGGATATGGGCATTCAAAGCAACAAATTTCCCTCTTAGAACCACTTTTGCAGTGTCCCATAGGTTTTGATAGCTTCATTGCCATTTTGTTCAAGAAATCTAATGATTTCCTTCTTAATCTCCTCCTTGACCCAGCTGTTATTCAGCATAAGGTTAGTAAAGTATCTCAACAATGGAAAAATCAGCAGCCCACATACTCAACACTAACTTAAAACTAGTGGATGAATAACTATAGGCCCACAAGAGAGGAAAAACATAATTAAATTCAAAAAGGGAAGAGGGGGTAAAGGGAAAGGTGTTCAGTAAGTCCCTACCTAGTGGATATAATGTAAGGGCTATGGCACAGCTTTTGAGTGAAGGACTCATATACAAATAATGCAAACAACATAACCTAATTATATGTACCCTTATATTAATCTGAAATAAAAAAGAAAAAAATAGAATCACTAAATTAAGATCAGACAGATATTTCATAACAAAGAAATCCCTAGGTTAAGAGGAAATATTTCACAATAATGAAGAGAACATGATAGTCCTAACTTCTAAATAGTTTCTAAATACAAAAAAGAAGCAATTTTTTAAAAAAAATAGACAAATTCACAAATATCGCTGGAGATATCATTTGGTTCTCAGTAAGCAATAGAAGAAGTAAATAAAAAGTCTGTAATGGTGGGGGGAAAAGGCTAGAAAAACATTATGAAACTAATTAACTTCAAAGAATATTATAGAACATGCTACGAAACAGGAAACTGTACACTCTTCCGAGTGAGAATGAAAAGTACACTCACATGTTTGGGAACATAAAACATTTATCAATACATTTAAGAGAACTGAAATTATGTAAAGTACATTTTCTGACTAGAATGGAATTATACAAGAAATTAATAATAGGAAAAATAACTATTGAAAAATCTCCGAATATTTGTTAAGGTTAATAAATACATCTAATTTACTCTCAAGTCAATAAAGATATCATACAGGATATGTGATTTGAATGAATTGATCTGACTGAGAATGAAAAATAGAATATATCAATATTCATTGCAATGTAGAAAGAGCAAAATAACTTTATCCAAAATAATGCAGGAGGAAAAAAATGATCAACAATAAAAGAAAAATCAAAAATAAAAGAAAAATAATGGGAAAAAGTCAATAAAACCTAATGAAATAAAAATGTTTCTTTTAAAGTAAAAATCAATTGGCTTCTAGCAAGGTAAATCAGAAAAGAAAATGAGACATTTACTATTATCATAAAAGAAATAAAAGACAACACTACAGATGCAACAAACATGGAAATGGACCATGTCAAACCAATCAACTTGACACTTGAATGAAAGGAACAAAATTTTTAAAAGACACAAACTACACTTGAATGAAAAGAACAAAATTTTTAAAAGACACAAACTAGAAGCAAAGTGAGCTTTACTTCTTAAAGGTCACTTAAGAAAAAAAAAGAATAAATAACTTTGTAGCCCTATGTCTTTAAAGAAATTGAATTCCTAGTTCAAAACCTCCAAAAATAAAATAATAAAATACTGGGTCCAGGTGATTTAACTATTTGAATTGTACCAAACATTGAAGGAATCATTAATACCAATTCTGCACAACCTCTTCCAAAACACAAACGAAGAGGCAGTTTCATTTTATCACATCAAACAAACTTATCAATGACTCATGGACATGCATTCATACATGTATTAATAAACAAACCTTAATTTTCCTAAATCTAGGACCTAACTTATTTTATTAAAACAAAGATTTTTGCATGTTGTTTAAAACACCAAATTTTCTAGAAATGTAGCAACCATATATTTTGCTTGATTTGAATCTTTACCAGACATTGTTCATCAGTTCAAAAATTCACGTTGTTCAGAGTAGTACTGATCATGATATTTGAAGCTCATTTGTATCAATCTGCATTTGTATGTCATGCATTAACAGTAATTCTATATATTGCTGCATATTATTTTATTATAAATTACTTTCATCTCACTGACAGTTAAGGTGTTATGTTGAGTTATTAAAATTATGTCAACAAGGCGAACCTTACTAAATGCAGAATACAAATGTTTTCATATAATAACTGAGAAAATGCCAGGAAGTCTATGTTAATCAGTTTGATGAAAATAATTCAGATTGTATATGAAGCCAGCACATTGTACCCCTTGATTGCACTATTGTACACAGCTATGATTTAATAACAAAGACAATAAAAATAAATAAATAAATAAAATAAAATTATGTCAACAGAAAAATTAAGTTACCAATGCATTTCATTTCAGCATGATAAGACAGCATTATGAGCATTTGTTTTAAAAGTTGTTGAAGTTCTGATAGGATTGAGCATAATTATTCTAGAAGAAAAGATTTTTAGAAGAGTTTAATTTTAAAAAGATATCAAGAAGAATGAGATTTAGTAGATCACTACAAGAAGTTTTGTTACTTTGAAGCTGTCCAACTTTTAAGGAATGAGCAGAAATTCAGAAATGGAGGCAGAGGGTATTTAGAATATGCTCTCAAAAGTGTAGTCAATAAAAAACAGGAAATAAAAAGAATTGTTACAGTATGCAGCAGAATCAGATAAAGGACTACCTTGTGGTGTGAAGCTGTGTAGGCAAAGGGAAGATCTTCATGTAGAGTAGGGAAGTAGACGTGAAAAAAGTTAGACAAAGTGCCAGCTAATCTGAGAACCAGGTCTTTGCTGAGCTAAAAGGAATGGGAGGAGCTCATCAGGTGGAAGATTTAGATCTGAGTTGATGATCAGGTTACAGAGACAGAAGAGGTGGCCCACTACATGAAGTGATGTGATTTAAGGACTGTCATCCCCCAAAGGTCTCAGTCATTTTCAATATGCTTGATATCCTACAATTATAAATGTGCTCCTTTGGCATGTGAATTCTTTATCCTATTATTATAACAACAAAAGCTCCTCTATTGAGAAAAGTAACATATTGAAGCTTTTAAAACAAATTAGGTTCTTCTTTGAGTTTACATTTTGAAAGAAGATTGTATTGGTGGTATAGAGACCCAAGGCTTTTAGATAAAACGGGGAAAATCTTGAAGGCTAGGAAGGACACAAGCCCCAAAGCCAAGTCTCAGCAACCCTACCACTTAGTTTAGGAAAGCCAACAAGGGGCAGCTTTTCTGGCATTGAGCAGAGATGGGAAGTTGTTATTGAGGTGAAAATAAAATATCATGTGTCAGATGATGTCAATGTTCTCATTAAGATATAAGATGAGATCGGTGACCAATTGCATTGAGGACTTGAAGAGAGAGAATGCCTGGAATGGCTTCTGGAAGTCTTAAAAACAGAAGATTAACACAGTCAGGAAACAGATTTGACCTCTCAGTTTTCACTAGAGTCTCCGATGTTGCACATGGCCAGGGCTTCGTGATTCTTCATCTTCCTCGAAGTTTCCTTTATAAAGCAAAAAGAAAAGAAGATAGTAGAGGTGTGGGAGGTGTGGTGAGCACAACAGAAGTTTGGTTGGACCTAAGCATCAAAGATGAAGGTCAGAGTGGAGGTGAGAAAGGCTGTAGAATCTATCAGAACACCAACTTGGGCTGCAAAAACAAATTATAGTGTCATGTCTACAGCTAATAACCTATCTGACCTTAGACAAGCCACCAGTAAGATCTCTCCTCAAAATAAATTTGATTACTGATTTGACTGTGAAGTCTATCCAGGGAAAGAAAGATCACTACACAGAAAGGAGTTGATAGTTTAGTTGAAGCAGAAACTGAAGGAAGGGTCTGGAAATTTCATTGAGGACAGATGGAAAATCCCCTTAGTAAGACAGAGGGGGGATGCCAGGCCAATTGCTCCTTCAGAAAGTCTCCCTCTTCAGCCTTTGCCAAGCAGTTGACAGATGTGGTTAAGAGTGTGAAAGTTGAAATTCCTGCTCTGCCTCATTAACGGTGTGACTTTGGTCAAGTAGATTACCTTTCCTTGCCTATTAAATGAAGGTGATAAGACAAATGTAGGGCAGCACCTGTGGCTCAAGGAGTAGGGCACTGGTCCCATATACCGTGGGTGGCAGGTTCAAACCTGGCCCCTGCCCCCAAAAGAAAAAGGACAAGTGCAGACACTCTCTAAACATGATTCAAGGCACGTAACATTACTAAAAGTGCTTAGTACACCAAACATTCCCTACTGCATTTTCAAAACAAAATTTTAGCTCAATGTTCACTTTTTCTGATTCCTGCAGCAGTTCTTATTTCCTTCTGAGAAATATATATCCATATTCTAATATTCCCATATTTAGTCATTAACAAAATGCCCTACTGCCTTTGTTCATGTGTGTGCGTGTCTGTCTACTTTATCTCTTTAACCAAACTGCAAGTGTTGAGAAAGTCGAATATGTATTAGATTCCTTGAATATCCCTTTCAGCTTCTAGAATGTACTTACTGTAGCTCTCAACAAATACTTGGTAAATAAATGAAGTGGAAAGTCCCGTTCTTGTTAAATAAATGAAGTTGAAAGTTCTAGATGCAAAACTTCCCTCTCCTCTGTATCAATTACACGGCTTAGGGAGAGGCGGGTATAAGATAATTTAGCTAGGCTTTGGGTGTTTTTGTTTGTTTCCAGTTGGTCTGTGACTGTGCACAGATTCAATCATAATGAAGCTGACAAAGGAGAGCTGACATTTTGGAAACAGAAAAGGAATTTTGGATATTACAGCTCAACGTTTGTCACCTCCCTGGATGATAGCAGCACACGTTCTTTCCCTTTGGCTAAATTTGGATCAAATGCTGGCTGAGTGCATTAAGCAAGCCAGAACTGCATTGTACCTCTATTTTGTGACATATGAGCTCCCTGCTTTAATCTCCCCTCTACTGTATAAAAGAGGATCTGAGGCTGTTAGACTTCAATCCGGTGATTCATGCAGCTGGCACACAATAGATTCCACCTCTCTCCTCACTGCTGCACAATATCAAGCTAAACAAAATGTCTTAGAAAGCTTCAGTATGTGTAGTTAGCCTGTCATAGATCCCTCCCCCGACTCCCACTCCACCCCACCCCCCACACACTCCTTTTTTTCTTCTACTGAGCAAAAGAGTCCGAATGCCCAGCACCTGCCTTTTTACTGACATTTCCACAAAGGTAAAGGAATGAACCTTTTGTCAATCCCTACCAAATGATCTGTTTTGAAACAATGAGATGAAAAGCCTGGGCCCCTCTCCTTGCTACTGGATTACACTGCAGAGGATTAAAATAAAGGACACTTGATTTTATTGATTTAATGAGGGATGGAGGGTTCTGCTGGTGCATCCCTCGTGGCAAAGGAACGTGTCTTGTTGGCAGGTACCTCCACAGAGGCGCTCCTTTTCCATTTGTTTTGTTTTGCAGTGGTGCTTGTTTATAGATTTGGCTGCTCAGATGACCCAGAGTGTTCCTTGCCATGCTGCATGAAGCAAATGCCTGCAGTGATTTCGGTGTGTTTCTCCGGAAGGGGGAAAAAGCCGAGAGGCAAGGAGGGGAGGCTGCACATACTGCAGGATAAAGAGCTGCGGGGAAGAGGTGACAGCGAAAGCACAGCTTTGAAAAAAGGAGAGTCAAAGACAGCAGACTGGAAAAGAAATAGCACTTGTACCTGCAAAAGAGATTGTCTGTAGAACCTATTATTTCTCAGTAGCATCTATTTCGGCTGGGTTTGCACACTGGCTTTCTGTCCACACCATTCTGTTTGCATCCCTTCCCCCTCCTCTTCCATGACCCAACTTTGAATGAATAGTGAGGAAACTAAGGGGGTTCAGGCACCCTGTTTGCCCACGTTTCCCAGGGACAGGTCTGGGCATAGCTGGATAATCTTCTGGCTTTTGTTCTCTTCTTCAGGGTTTCTTGTGACATTATTATTGACATTTTCATATGGTAATTTTTGCATTAATGTTTCTTCTTTTAGATTTGCCCCATTTTTCCCCATATAGTCCGACTTCATTGTCCACTGAGCTGGGAGAAAGGAACATGGCCAGTCACCTACTGTCCAAATTTAAGCAGTGATCTATTTTTAATACCAAAATGTACTGCGTGTCTGTTAATAGCCATGTGTACAGCCAGGATTCCTGTTAATATGAGCGTATGTCTCTATACACTCACTGTGTACATTTATTTAAATGTATTTATGCAGTCCACCCCTACATTAAACACCCCCATTCCCTCTGGTGTTACTGTCTCTCTGATTGCTAGCTTAAAGAGAAACAGTTCCTAAGAGCATATGGTTTCCAAAACACAGCCCTTCCCCCTCCCTTTCAGTTTACACAAAATGAGCGGCCACCCCTCCCCCACAGCATCTCAGCTCTCTGCTGCAAGAATCTGAAAGCAGGGGGCAAAATCATTAGTTCCCAATTACCTTAAGCCATGCAAGATAACCTTTCTCAAGGGCTGTTGGTAAAATATGCACATGGTTCCAATGTCTAGACAGTTATGAAATATAGGTGCAGGGCTCAGCCACTGCAGAACACCAATGCATCTCAAATGAAGTGCTTTTATTAAAGAAGTATAATTGCCAGGATAACTAATTACGTCAATGCCACATAGTTCATTAAACCCATTATAGTTACTATTCCCATGGAGAGGAGGTCAAATGAAGCAACCATCTTCTTGATTCTACCATGCTAACAAACGCTTGAGAAATTAAGTAAAACACAACACAGACCTCTTCATTTTGAATCTTACTTTTTTTGTTATCATTTAATAACCACCTAATATCTCATCCAAGAAAGTTTTCATATGTAATCCACACCCAAAGACTGCTGGGCTGTTCAAAAGACCCCCTCGTAAAGACTTACCTGTACATCGATTAAGTGATTACCAACTGTTTTGCTTGATTGGTGCAGGAAGTAATGGAAAATAAAAGTGAAACACAGAATGAGCAGCCACTGCGTTTATATTAGTATCTTGCAGAGAAACATGATGGAAGGCAGTGCCTATGTTGCACTCTGGCTTCATGACCAACGACAGGATGGGAGCAGCCCCATGCACCTTTCGAGAGCCTGCCAGGGGCTATGGGACCTACTCACTAAGGTTAGATATTAAAGCTCATTAGCTGGCTGAAGGCACACTGATTACATATCCTGTGGTTTCAACAACAACAAAACCTTCTTGCACTGACACCCAAATATAAAGGATGATTCGAATACAAACACGGAAAAAGAAAGAATTCAGGAACTCTAGTGCATGGTGACATTGTCTCCAGAAGAAGAGTGCGGACAGACACACGTACACACACAGTCCCATTCTTGTGGATCCACACACACATCTCTCAAATACTAATCTCTGGAAAATAAAACCAAGATATTTTGATCCTTCTTGTCTGAAAATTTACCAGGTCATTATATCACTGTCGCACCTTCTTCTCAAAGCAGTTCATTGTACAGAAAGAGGATTTGCATTTACTTCTCCTGATTAACAAAGAAAACTTTGTATAAAAGGGCTACGCACTGAGACGGGCAAATGTGGCCAGACTGACCCCCTGCAGGAGAAGGCAGACAAGCAGTAGGGAGAAGAGGTAGATGAGGAAAGAGAAAGAATGCTTTGATCCCAATACGGCACACACAATGCAGCAGGCGGCACACTCCCAGCAAGCTCTGACCCTAAGCAGGCTGAAGTTTGGCACAGAGTCAAAAAGTGGGAAGCAATATAATGAGTATAGTTTCATGCAATGGTGAACAACAGAGGCTGCAAAATCCCCGTTCTTGCTGGGTTTTGTTGTTTTGTTGTCATGATTGTTGCTGATGTTATTACTGTAGTTGCTGTTATTTTCTACCTCGGGAAATTATAATATTGCTTCAACTGCACGATAAGCCTAATTATTTTAATACAGACTACGAGCAAAAGGCAGCACAAAAAAAATCACATAGGCCTTGTGAAAAACAAAAGGTCAGGTGTTAAACCCTTTATTTGTACAGTGGCTTAAGCTGACATATGAGGCATTTAGTTTAAATATAAAGCAGGCTTTTCTTTACCATTCACCACCCTCACCTCTGTCCCAAAAACTCCTGCTCAAACTTCTGTGTTCTGGAGCCACCACCCTACCGGCCAACCAGGAAGAAACTCTGAGAAGGAAGGGTCTTCATCTTTTTTTTTGTTTGTTTGTTTGGTCTCCTTTTGCCCTTTGTCCAATCAATTGCCAAGTCCAGGAAATCACTTGCCATTAGCCACTTCCCTCCAAAGGTTTTCTGTTATTACTCTGAACCCATCTCCTTTCTCAGTCTCCCCTGGTCCAGTTCTCCTGCCCTTTCAATCCCTGTTACACAACCCATCAGATGAATCTTTCAAAGTATTGTTTGCATCTGGTTACTCTTTGCCTCAAAAACATGCATTGATCTTCCAGAATGGCCCTGAGGATAATTTATAAATTCCTTGCTTTGGCATTAAGGCTGTTGCTATTCTGTATCTGCCACATGTGCGTGTTTTCCTCTTAGGGCTTCCACACCTAAGACTTGTTTTCCCTTCCTGATCAGGTCACACACTTGGGGACTTGCGTCCTGTGCTGCACGTCCATGCTCTCTGCATCCCCACCTTGTCTCTCCTAAACTCCTACACAGACTTCAATATTCATCTTCATGTCTCTACCAGGAAGCTTTTTCTGGTGGGCCTAAGCTCCAGATACCCTTATCACTTTGATTTCCCAGAACATGTTTTTTGTGTGTGTGTATACTTCTAGACCAGTGTCATAATCTGCCTGTAATAATAAGTATTGATTATATCATTTCTTCTGATTCTACACTCTGAAAAAAACCAGAGACAATATTTCACCAAGCTCTGTAAGATCTTAACTAAATACCTGTCTACTAGAATTCAATTAAATGGTCATTTTACAAGATTATGCATTGTTAAACACAGGACAGGGTAAATCTCCATCGAGTTAAATAAGTTTTGTACTATCATAATTCAAGTGAGTGAAAGAAATAAAAATTCTCAGTCACATCCATTTTGATCATTGTATGAGCTATAAAAAATAAGCTTCATCACTAATTTTTGAAAAAAGTGAAGTGGACAAATCAACACCATAAATTATCTCAAAAGTGTTTTGACCCAATAAAACATGTTTTAATTTGAAAATATCTGTTGATAAGTGATATTATAAATTCCATGTTTTATACCTTCATGCCCAAGCAGGCACAAATACACCTTGTAATTAAAAAATTTTTAGTGCTATCTACATACCCTAATATGTGCCTTTGCAACTTTCATGGTGGACTAGTTTCAACAACCAGAAATTATTTCACTTCAGTTTCAGAGACCAAAGCAATTGATTGAATTTAGAGTCCCCCTTACCCGCATTTGGTGTTCTTCGGTCACAGTTACCTATGGTATAGTACAATAAGACACTCTGAAAGAAAGAGAAAGAGAGAGGACATTCACGTAACTTTCATTATAGCACATTGTTATAACTGTTCCATTTATAATTGTTGTTGTCAATCTCTTACTATGCCCAATTTATAAATTAAACTTCATCATAGTATGAATGCATAGAAAACAAACACAGTATACATAGGGTTCTGTGTGCTTCAGGCATCCACTGGGGGTCTTAGAATGTATCCCCCATGGATAAGGGGGGACTATTGCATTGATCATATGAAGAGTAGAACAGCAGAAAGAAAAAAAAGTATTAAAACTTATAAGATCTAGTTCTACCTACTCAGAAGTTGAATGAATCACTTAATAGCTAAGAGATCCCCCCAGCACACACACACACACAAAGCCACATTGCCAGACCTTCTAAATTTTAATAAGAAAATAGAATAGCTTTAAAATTATTAAAGCAAGCAAATTGAAAATAATTAAACACATTGTGAATAATTATTCACTATTTAAAACCGTATGAAATTATAATTTTATATTATTTGGGCAAAGAATAAAATTTTCTACTCATTTGATATTATAATGAACATGATTAAATCAAAGAAAGTAGACAAAATAAAATTAGGAATAAAGAAATAAAGAACTGCAAAGAAAACTGCAATACAAAACAAAACAAAAAATCCCACAATATAAAATATAAGCTTGGAACAATAACCAAGTCACCATTACCACTTGTACATAACTGCAGAAGCACATGGCATAATAACAAAATAAACCAAGGACTACCACACTGGGCGGATGCATAATTATAACAACACAAATGTGAGCAGTTTCAAACCAAAATAAAAATCATTGGCTTTTCAACATTTTAGTGCAAATGGGGGGTTAGTGATTAAGAAAAACAACTTTGAAGTTGAAAATGATTTTATTGTTTGAAAATGGACTTTTTTCCCCACTGGATAAATTGGGCATCAACTACTGAAACACAATACCCTGACTCAAGAAGTTTAGAGCTTTGCCTCTGTCTCAGGTGGACTTGGGCCTTGGCCAGTTAGTGGTCTACCAGCAAACTCCTCTCAGTAGATATAAAATGTGAACTGCTGTAACATAACATCTTCACCCAAAAAGACTGGCCAGAAGGGAAAAATATACAGAATTATACTCTGTATTGAAGAAAGAAAGAAAGAAGCAATAAAGAGAGAGAGGGATGGGGAAAGGGAAAAGAGAGAGGGAGGAAGAAGGAGGGGGGAAGAGAAGAAATGATAAACAAAGAAAAGTTTCTGGAAGATAGATGAGGGACTGGTAAGGCTGAAGAATGAACATAAGCGATTCCCCTAAACTTCGCTCAGGATCTTTATAAACCCTCTCACTTTTCTTCACTTTTCTTCCCTACTTAGATTCTTGGCATCTCACTCTTAATATATCTTCACCAGGGAGATGATACAATACAAGGATTGTGCATAATCATGAATGAAGAGAAACAAGAATCCTAAGCCTAACAGTAATGAAAAGGTTTTCTATAAATGTCCAGCAAACAAATGTACCCATTCTATGCAGGAATATGCCAGTGATGTTTCAATGTACCTAAGTCATCAGTACTACATACGCATAAGTACTTCCTTGCCTAAGACCTTCTATTGGTTTCCCTTTTTCTACAAGATATATGATCCACAAGGCTATTCAAAAGCCAAGCACAATTTAACTTGACAAGATCTTCTATTATAACACCTCCATTCACATAATGTTCTCATTAAATACCAAAGGACTTACAATTTCCTGTGTTATGTTCACCAGAAAACAAAGGAGAAATAGTCATTTCAAGTAAAGAATGCAGAGCTGACTCAGAGATGTCAGAAGTATGATCTGTCCTCTGTGGAGGTCTCCTGCAAGAGTGAACATTCTCCACTAGAAAATCTCTCAGTTGCAGCTTTCTTTTCTTAGATGACTTATCTTACGCTCTTGGATTTCTCATTTATATATTACCTTCTCTACTAAATTGGAAATTCTGAGAGATTTAGGTTACCTAGTCATTTCTGAATTAAGAAACCTTAGCAATGTGTCTAATACATATTAAAAAAATGATAGTTAATGCATTCAGAAGAATTCTTCTATTGCAAAAATTATACTGAACCACACAAAATTCCTCTTCTTGTACAACATTTCAATGCTTAACATGCACTTTCACAAATGTTATCATATTTTACCATTAAGTCTAAACATACATCTTTGTTCTCAACTTCAAGTTAAGAAAAGGGTTAATAGACCATGCTCATATCTCAACTCAGTTGCAAGAAGAATTGGTGAAGGTGGCAGATCAAATCAAAGAAAAGGAAAAAAAGCAAGTAGTTGAAGCAGAAAAGATTGTTGAAAGACCAGATTTTTCCAAAGATGAGGACTACTTAGGAAAGGCTGGAATGTTAAATGGAGGCTGCCAAATTGACTACACTCTTCAATAAAAGCCAATTGGGAGTTTTACTGAGTATCTTTGTGAGCTCCAGAGTCACTTATGCTATTGGGAATCTGAAAATACTGCCCTGTTATTACTTAAGGAAATTTATCAAACAATGACCATTAGGCCAGAACAGTCCCAGCATTTATCAGACTTCGGTTTTACTCTACTTTCTTGTCTTCACATAAAGTCCAGTACAACTTAGGTTGCTGAGAAAACCCTCAGAAGCCATTCCTTTGCTCCGGTGATGGATGACAGAAAAGTGATTCATCAACAGTTGCTCAGATAACAATTCTCAGATGTAAGTATCCATTCAAGACAATACACAGAACCAAAAGACAATGAAAAAAAATCAGGTGAACTAATTGAGTTAACTAGCTAAGTAGTTTAGTTAATTAGCTGTAGAATTTTAGAAGTTAATTAACTTCTTTAAGCCTCAGTTTTTCTACTGGTATAATAAAAGTATTTTATATGAACCTCCGAAAAGCCCCTTTTCTTCTCTAGCAAGTGGCCAAATAGGAAAGTACAAGCCACCCAAATTGCACTATTACATAAATAAAACGAAAGAAGCATCAGATAGAACGGAGAACTGTCACACTCTCTAGAATGTGAATCTTTCTGCAAATCCTACAGATGCCAAACACACAAAAAAGAAGTCTTTTAGATTTTAGAGAGGATAGAAGAACCATGAGGAAGGACCAAGTGGTTGTAGAGAGTATCACAAATAACAAAGACGTGACAGCCGGGCACAGTGGCTCATGCCTGTAATCCTAGCACCATGAGAGGCTGAAGTTGGAGGACTGCTGGAGCTCAGGAGTCCAAGGTTTGTCTGAGTGAGAGTTAGACCCTGACTCATGAAAAAAATTAAAAATCTCAGCCAGGCACCACGGCAAGCACTTGTAATCCCAGCAGCTGCGGAAGCTGAGGCAGCAGGATGGCCACATCCTGAGTCTGAGGTTGCAGTGAGCTATGACACCATGGCACTCTGAACAGGGCATTGGGTAGCACTCTCAAAAAAAAAGATCTGACAATAAATAAGCTTGATGTATACCTATGCAGAAATCTTTTTACCTGACAAATACAGAGGACACTTACACTTTTTTTATTCAAGCACACAGAATACCTTCAAAAACTCTATCATGCAATATGCCACAAAATTGCTTCAATAAATTCCAAACAATCAGTACCGTGTAAACTGTTTAATCTGTTTACAATACAATAACATCCGAAATCAAAAGTAAGTGATTACTTTAGAACCTCCATGTGCCATGTCACTGGAAATTATAAAGCGTATTGCTAATTTTTTTTTTTTTTTTTTTTTTTTGGTTAAAAGGAAAGCCATAAGAAGACTTGAGATATTTACAGTTAAATAACAATAAAAGATTATAGTTCAAATTTTGGAAGTAAACTAGTACTAAGAGGAAATTTTAAATTTTAAATACATTTATGTGAAACTGAGAAAGATTTGAATAAAGAAGTTAAGTGATTTCTCAAAGCACCAATAAAAGAATGGCCAAGGAAACCAAAGGAACATGAAGGAAATAATAAAAGATAACAGCGGGGATCTGTAGTTAAAAATAGGGGATTGGATGTGTGCCTGTTAATCCACCCCCTCCAGAAACCCCATAAAACAATGGTGAAAGGGTCTTTGAAAGCACAGAAGGACAAAGAGAGCAGAGGATGAGAAAATAACAATAAAACTTCAGAAGATGAAAAGCAGAAGAATGAGTATTAAATGACTTAGTGAACTAAGAAAGCAAACCCGAACCTGGCAGCACAGAAATCTGAGAAACTATGTTTATCTGTTTGGCAAAACCTCCCTGAAGTTCAGATAGTTTCAGCACCACGCTCTTCTGAAAGTGGGTATAAGGTGAAACCAAGCAAAAAACAAAGAGGACTGGTTATAACTCTGTTTATGGAAACTCACTCCAGATATTTTACTCCACTCAGTGCCAACACCCAACAGAAGAACTGCAAGCTTGTTCCCCAGGCAGAGGAAAACAGAGACTCTCTCTAACTCGGGGACAGTAGAAAGAAGTCATGGTCTACTGAGGAAAGGAACACAGAGTGAAAGTTTGTCCTGAATTTTGAGGTCCTCCTTCCTTTTTTCACTCAGTTCCCAGGGTGCTAATTGCCAGCCTTATGCTATCTAGGCTAGAGATTAGAAGATTATTCTCAGGAAACCTCGATAAATCAAAGATGGGAGGCCTACAGGTAATGGCATTACAGGCCTGCAGTAGCCCAGCCAGTTCCAGCTACAGGGAAGCCCACCTGACAAGTTCCAACCAAGAGCACAGAGCTCCCAATCCACTTGTCAACCCTCCAATCTGAAATACAAGTAGGCACCAGGGATTAGAATGGTAAGAAGCAAGCTGGAGGGAAAAGACTTTGCAAGGAGAAAAAAACTAAACAAAGAAACAAAACTATTAGCAATATTTTAGAGAAGATGAGATATTGACTTCATGAATCAAGAACAAGGTGCTACTAAAAAGAAACAATCAGAAAACATGATAAATATCTTGAATACTAAAATTATACCAGTTGGCATGGAAAAATGGAAAATGCTGCTGAGAAAACGTGATTGATAGTAAAGCAAACAGATCAAGGGATGGAGGATAGGCGAGAAAATATTTTAAAATTAGAGGACTAATGGCTAAAATTAGCTAAAACATGTTTTTGTTTTGTTTTGGTTTTTTGCAGTTTTTGGCCAGGGCTGGGTTTGAACCCGCCACCTCCAGCATATGGGGCCGGCACCCTATGCCCTGAGCCACAGGCACCACCCTAAAACATGTTTTTAAAAAATGACAAAGACCCATGAATTATCTGAAATATTATTGACAGATAAAACAAAAATCATTGCATTAACTGCATCTCATGGTAACTATGCAGCAGCATATTCCAGTTCCAGGGGGACAGAATTCAGAGCCAAGGAACAGCCCCATATTTATAGCAACTTGCACTTCGATGTAGGTGACATCAGTAATTTAGTCAGAAAAGGATGTATACATATACATAAATCATTGTATTTTTAATTAAATGTACCTAATTAATAAATGAGGATTGGAAAGACATGTTAATTTGAATCACATGAATTACTGGTATTCCATTGTTACTGACCTACTTAAATGACAGTTTCATAAAGTCAACCTAATATACACAAAATGATTAATGTTTACCCATGAAAGAGGGAGAATAGATGGAGAGGAAAGGATTAAAGAATATAATTAAACAAGGGTCTTTTGTGGATATACAATAAACTTGGCACTGGGTCGAAGAATAACTCATTCTACACACTAAAAGGTGATGATGATGGAAGGTTTGGAGACAAGCTTACAAAATCGTAACAGATAGAAAAACTACCGTGATGAAGTTCAAAATTGTCATGTGAAGAAAATCAGCAAAAATCTCAAGGAAAGAAGGCAGGCAAGGTAAGACATGAGAAAGCTGTCTTGGAATAGACAGAAATATTTAAAAGATGGATAGTTACAAGAAAAGGTAACATGAGCTAGGTATGGTTTCAGAGAAGTAAAAAAATAAAGTGTAAAACTTTGAGGGCAAAATGAAAGTTAAAACAATTTTAATAACACTGCAGAATGCTTCCTAAACAGAAGAAAAAGACAGTCTGCCATGCTTCCCTCAGTGAAATAATGATAGCAGGGAAAGCAAGGCAGATGCCCAACACTTCTTTACACCTCCTACCACCACAGCCATCATAGTCACCCTTGTGTCAGACACGTACTAAGTTCACAAAATGTACTTAATGGAACCTAGTGGGAGGGGGCAATCTGAAATGATTGAATTTTTCCCCTTGAGAGGGAATTTCCTTTAGATTACACAGTTTCTTAAATACTAGATTTACTAAAAGACACAGGCTGCACATATTTTTTCTGGATAAGGGTCATTATTCTTGCCCTCTTCGACAGACACTTATGACAGTGAGAATTAAGCCTGTAAATTATATATATTAGACTTGACCATGACATGATACATCTTCTACTTATAATTTAGGCAATCTTATATAATGTGCTAGACAGTAATGTTATCATTATTTACAGAACCTTGAATGCAGCAGTAATCGTCAATCTAAATGTCTGTGCATTATTTTTAAAGGAGAAGCACAGTAATCCATTCCAGGTTAATGCCCACGGAGTGGGACGGAGGGATTAAAGTGAGAGATAGAAATAGGGATTTCTCTGCAGCTACAATTATGATCTGAGCAGCACTCTCCTCCTCTCCACCCCTCCTTGGACCACTCTTCCTCTACTTTGGTGATCCATTAAGCCAACTTCCTCAAATATCCATTTACAGTTAATATTTTGAAACTTTTATGAAGGAAGTAAAAGGTGTGGTAAATTACTAAGGACATTAATTATATGAGCAACATGAAATGTTTGCACGGCATACTCCTTAATCTCTCAAATGAAGACTTGCTTGCACTTTTCCATACTGAAACTTAACTTCTTTTTCCGTTTTAACAGGTTTTAACATTTAATTTGTGCAAAGTATGACTTTTTTGATATAAATAGGATGTTTGCTTACTCTAGCCAGCAATAACTGAAAGAGGAAGCCAAAATACTCAATTACATTCTATAGAAGGAATCTGTGATTCATAACATAGTAATTGAGGCAAGTGTCTTCCATCCATCTCAGAGCTGCTGTCCATGTGCAACACAAGAGCAAAACAAAAAAGGTAGATCTCCAATAGAGTGAGTCACCTTAGTGCATAAACTGGATTATCTTGACGGAACTCCCAGGGTTATCCAGACTCCCCAAATGTCAACATGTGTTTAAACCACTCTCCAGCCACGAGAGAAAATGCAGGGATTCCATAAATGCCTGTTGATGTTGACTGCATCAAATTAGTTTACCAATTTAAATTATTTACACCATTTTTGCTCTCTTTAAACACACAGACTCTTGTGCACTGCCTTATTTTTCAGATAAATAATGATGCTCCACAATATACCCATAGTGAAAAAAATGTTCTGAATTAGCTAAAATAGAAATGAATTTATGGGTGTTTATTACTGGGGAATTTTCGTGTGCCATTTTTCCTTACATAGGAGTAGATGAGCATTTCTGTGTACAAGTAAAATAATTAGGTTCTAGGTCTACAACTCTGCAAGTTATAAAATGGCTTTCTAGCTGCTTTCAGAGCCAGAAGAATCCACTGGGGGACAGGAATCTAATAACTAAAAAGCAGAAAGTCTTTCAATTAAGCTCTTGCAAATCAATGACTACTTATCTAAGGTGGGATTTATGATATGTGTGTGTGTGTGTGTATATATATATATATATATATACATTTGTATGTGCATATAAGTATGCTTAAATAAACAGAAGTAGACTCTGCTAATTTCTAGTTGTATGACCTTGATCCGGCATATTTATTCTCTATGGAACCTTACTTTCCTGGCCTATAAAAAAAAGATAAAGTTTACTTTATGGAGTTATAGTGAGGTTTAAGAAAAAATGGATGGAAAGGTAATGTGCTCATTTTAAAGTCCTATACAAATAAAATAAGTGTTTGTATTTACCACCTACTGTGGACCTAAGACTAATCTTTGAGGTCAGAGAACATGTAAGAGAAATATGAGGTATGTTCTTATCCCACAATGAATAATATCCACTTGGGGAAACAGGAAAAAAAATTAAAAATGACTTGGAACTGTCTAAAACTAAGTTGTATGGTCCAGGTTATGTGTGCAGTAATGATTCTAAGAAAGGAGAGTTTAAAATGGGCTGGAAATTATGATCATTTTCTTTCCGAATGGAATAGGCTAAGCTTTGCCTGAACAAAGAAGCAAAGATATCTAACAGCTGCTTACCACTCTCTGTTGCTTAAAATATCGGAGGAGCATGAGGTTTAGGCAGCTCTGAGTCATCTTCCTCCTAACTTGGTATTTATTCAGGACACAGCTCTAACCCTGATGACAACAGCATTCCTGACCTCTGAGCTATTCAGAATGCTAAGGCAGTCCTGAAGGTGAAATGGACACCTCATCTGGACTCCCAAGCCGTAGGTCACCATTCCCACTTATGCTTCTGCTGCCTCCTTGTTTTGTCACACTGTTTGTTCCAAATCAGAGAGGTCTGGACAGCTGAAGAAGAGGGACTGAAGCCAAATGAGAAATATCCTAGATTTCCTTCTTATGACCATGCTCAAGCTCACAGCTGAGGTATTTATAGAAAGAACTGGAATTAAAGGCTGACCTACGTGTCCACGTGGCCTTCGTTACTTGTCTATCATTCAAGTCCAATCAGATAAATGCAGTTGTCCAAGATCCATGACAGCCTATTTCGAACAAAGCCCTATAAGTGCGGGATGCATAAAATTTAGTGAAGTAGGATAAAGAAAGACATGTAAATAACAGGTGATCTCACATATTTTTATATGCTTTCATCTAATCCAGTAGTATCCATAAACTGGGCTCTGTTACCGCTATTTTTGGAGGTGAGGAGAATAAGGCCCAGGTGGGTTTGATAACTTGCCCAAGATCACACAATTTATAAGCTGTTGAGAAAATTCAATCCCAGAAAAGTCCTAACTCTAAAGCCGATGCTCTTCATACTTCCATCATCAGAGGGAGAAATATGAGCATGTACACAGAAGTAATTTTTTAAAGAGAGGAGGGCCAGGGAATCGAATATTTTCACTATACTAGATGAGGAGCTATTTTTGTAATAGGTGAATTGTGGAGGAGTGGGCTAAACAGAGGTTGAGGCCATATGATGGAGAACTTTGTTAAGGGTCATCCTTTTACACTCATTTACAAAAACATTGGGGAGTCACTAGTGACTGTCCAAGTATGAGGGAGTTTTGGATATAGGTACCCTGTCTATAAAGAATTTTAAAGCTTTAATAAAAACTCAGTCATTCTGATTTATCATCACCTCCTGCCTACAATTCTAAACAATGAAGTGATAAAATACTCCTCCTCAAAAATGAAATAATTTGTAGGTCTTTGTTTTAAAGAACTGATACCATTCATGTTGAATTTTAATAATACCTTGTAAGGTTTGAATTGGCACATTTTTATTATATATCCTTTACTAAATATTGTGTTTTACATGGAAGTTAATTCAGCCAACTCCAAATTGTTTAAATTGGCCCCATACACACCCACACTCAGCTGTAATCATTCAAGAGTAAATTGGGAATATTTTGCCCTTGCCTTGGGCAGACATAGCAGTGAACGTTAAGTCAACGAAACAGAACTTAAGTTCCTGTAGGATCCCATGGAGTTTTCCATGTTTGTTTAAATGCAAAATGAAATTATAATTTTTTTTTTTTTTGCTAAGTTTCAGTTCATACAAATTTAGTTCCTACATAAAATATTCTATGAGCAGCCTTTAAAATCAAAATCATTCCTTTTTATTAATTATTCTAAAACAAAAGAATAAAAAGATTATGTTGAATACCGATTACCACATGAAAGTAATCTCATGACAAGAGGGAGGGTGTTATAAAAATGTTCCACTCAAGGTGTCAAAAATGCTAGGAATTCCACCAAGAGTCACTGAATGTTTTTGATGGGAGGGGTCAAAAAGAATGGTCAAGGTGAATCATAAAAGACATCATCATTATACCAATATAGGGTTGTGTGCTTGTGTGATTTTCAAGATGTTCTAACTAGAGAAGGAAAATAATCAGGGTTTAAGTTGTCAAAAGATTAAAAGCATTAAATTATAGAGTATTTTACCATAGGGCCTTGCTAAAAACATTGTAGTTTTAAGCCACTGAAATTTTTCTGGTTGTTTGTTACCACAACACAAACTAATCCAACCTGACTGATAAAGTATTATCAGCCTAATCGGCAGATTCCATTTAGGAAGACACTCTCAAATCTATTCCAAAAACTAGATGGCCTAGGAGAAATTATATTATGTAATTCACTGTATAGATATCAGTAGATTGCTTTTATTGAACACTACTTGATGTGAAAATAGTCTATACTGAAAGACTATTCATGGTCTTTCAATAGTCTATACTGAAAGACTATTTATATTTCATATAAATATACCCCATGAAATTTATGCTGGTCTACCGTTTAGAATATTGTCAAGAATAAAGGGCATTATGTAGCCATAACCTGATGATGTCCTCAAGAAGCCCCTGCCTAAACTTTGTGTTAAGAATTTTTAGGATTCTCCAAGGCAAAGTGAACTATGGTCTGTCTCTTAAACACTATATATTGTGTTCCTGATCAGATACCTAACCTATTTCGGTTTGGTTGCCAGGATGCTTAGACTCAAATTTTTGGAAATGTACAACCGTTCGCTAGATGCATTTTTAATGTAGTCTTAATTTTGATTCTACTTTATAAATCTAGTTACTTTTTTCACAACAATTAGCATACTTTACTTAATCTCAATAACATTTCCAAGTCCTTAAAGAACAAAGTTTAGGTATAAATAAGAAAATAAATATAGTGCAGTGTCATTTCCATGTTATTAACTCTTTCTAAACATGTAAATATCATGAATCTATGTCAAGTTCCTAAAACTGTACCTAATAATTATCAAAACTTAAGTCCCAATGAATCAATAATTAACTTCTCAGAAGAGGTTCCCTTGAACCTGAGCCCTAAATAGTTCAAGGCTAAGTCAAATTTATGGGTTCTTACTTGAGAAGAATAATTCTACCAGTTGCATTTGCTTTAATAGTTTTGTTTGTTTGTTTGTTTCCAGAAAGCCTTTGGGGTTCAAGACAATCTAATTCTTTTAGCTAATTAATCTACTTTTACTTAATCGACCTCTCCTTCTTACTGAGTAAAAATACTAGACACTATTAAATCACATAAAGGAATAGAAGACATGTTTCTAGACTTCTGGAAGTTTTCATAGTCTAGCTGAGGAATTCATTCCAGTAACTAAAGCAACAAACAAAAGCAACTCAGTAGAGACAAAATTACTCGGGGGTAGCTATGAACCCAGAGACTGGGGGAGCTGGGAACAAAGGGATGGTAAGTGTAAGAACAGACTTAATTGGAGGAGGCTTTCAAGGAAGCTCAAATGAGTTGAGCCACTGTTACTTCAAAACTTCCCTTATCACTCTTTCCTCTCCTTCCTCCCTTAAAGAGAGAGAGAGAAACAACTAGCAATTAAAATGCCTGGCCCAGGGCAACTAGGAGCTCAGCCTTAGCCCCTACTGAGAGGCTATCTAACTTGAGCCTCAGGACCCCTGAGGCTTTCATTCTGGCTTAGGTGCAGATCTGCCGTTTGTTGGCAGCCCCTTTCCCAGCACCAAGTATGTTGGGGTCACTGGGAAAGAGGAAACTTATGAATAAATTTGAAAGGGGGTCTGAAAATTTAGATGAATGCCAGAGGAGTCCTTTGTGAATAAAATTAAGCAGTCATTGCCATAGAGGACAAATGTTTTAACTGACGCTGGTCCCCAGCAGCCTCCCAAGGCTTCCTCCAGGAGACAGAAGCATGGGTCTGTGCTAAATGGCTTAATTTTCTTAATCAACTATTTCATTGTGAGTTTTTAATTTCACTCCCATGCCTATTTTTTTTTCATTTTGCCATAATAAAGCTCTAAGTACCGTGGCAAACATTTGACAGTTTGCTCAGCAGGTGCTGGGCTCTGCAGAGCTTGTGCAGCTCTACCTTTTATCAAATGGGTTTCAAAATGTGTTCTTGTGTGAACAGAAGCTAAGATGGGACTATTGTACCTGTCAACATGAAGCTGGGCGAAATAAAATATTTGGAATGTGTTTTAAAATAACTCATTGTGAGTTTGATCAGTAGAGAGTTTAAAAGCAGAAATATTCTTTAATGTTGAAATAATCACACAATCTAAATGGCAATAAAATTAGAGAAATGATGGGGTTTGTTCAAGGTTCTTCAGTATTTGATAACAACGAGGACATTTTAGTTGGGATCAAGAAATTATGCGTTGTTCAGACACTTCTGAAAAGGCATTTGAATACACAATCTAGAAGTCTGGAGAGGCAATACCTACTTTAAAAACCAGCAAATAAGGTTCTCTAAACAACTGTAGACATTTCAAATTTAATTTTTGTCTGCATGTGAAAGGTTTTTCTTTTTCTTTTTCCTTATCAAGAAAAGCTCTAGATCTGAAATTTCAAATTCCGGCTTAAAACGCTCTGCCTCACCTTGACCCTCTGAGGAATCTCTCTCTCTTTTGGTAAAGCAGAAGTATCTTTGTGACTCTTTTCTTTTTTTCATATATGTGCTTCGAATTAAATGAACTTTAATGACATACACTCTAAAACTCCTGCTCAGGGCAGAAGATCAAAGGGAGGTGAAGAAAGAGCAGTAAAAGTTGACGAAAAGCTCAGAGATGTGTCAGACCCTCTCTTGTCATTATCACTGTCATTTCCATCATTAACTCTGCTCAACTATAAAGTAGCAAATGTTTCGTGTGTCTTCCTGAGGGATTATCTACACAGTTCTCCTAAAAAGGGTCATGTCCTGAGGTTTATGCACGGGGAATAGAGAGATAAAGCCACAAAAAAAAAAATCACTAGGTGAAAGTCTAAAGAAGTAAAGAAATCTTTATGTTTGTTCCTGATTAAAGAAATATTATTGTAAAAATCTTGAGGAGTTATGAAAATGGACAAAGTAAAAAACAAAAGCCCCAGAATTTGTACTCTCAGAGATAGCCTACTAAACTTGTTTACATGCATTCTACACACACATGTATATACACACTAACACACACTTTTTTTAAGAAACAAAGATAGGGGCACATTAATCAGTGTGTTTCGGCCCAGTTTTGTACACTTGTCATATATTAAAGACAATACTTTCATTTGCTCAATAGAACTGCCCCATCCTTTTAATGTCTGCCCAGTATTTCTCTGAAGAATTGGAAAATAATTTTTAACCAAATTCCTATTAAATTTTCATGATGTTTCTGGCATTATCAATATTACAATCACTTGTGTGAATGTTTCCAAAGGGTAAATTTCTTTCTTTTGGGGAGACGGGTGCTCAAGTGATTCTCTTGCCTCAGCCTTCCGAGTAGCTGGGACTACAGGCGCCCAACACAACGCCTGGCTATTTTTTTTTAGAGACGGGGGTCTCACACTTGCTTAGGCTGGTCTCGAACACCTGAACTCAGATGATCCACCCGCCTAAGTCTCCCAGAGCAGAGGGTAAATTTCTAAAAACAGAATGTTCAAGTTAAGTGTTAGAAGTTTAAAATTTTACTGCATGGTTTTAAGTTATCACCAAAAAATTGTACAATTTATATACTCCCATTAGCAATGTATGAGGAAATATGCTATTTCACATATTTTTAAGTTTTGCCAATCTGAAAGATAACATATATCTCATTATTGCATAAATTTACATTTTAGCTACACTAAGGTTATTTACATGTTTTCTTGGAATTTTTACAATGTCGAGTCATCTCACCAAAGAACACAGCACAACTTTATACTTATTAAGCATTCTTTGGTGTCTTTCAGTAAAGTTATATTAGTTTCATGATACGGGCCTTGTAAATTTCTTATTATGTATTGCTTATTCGATGTACTATATACTGTTATTGCTGATGAACTGGGATTTTTTTTCATTTTCTTTTCTTTTTTTTTAATTTCAAAATATTAGGGAGGTTCAAATGTTTTATGTTATATGGATCATTTTTGAACACCTAACTCCCAGCTGCAGGTGTGCCTACCACCCTAGTGTTCACAATGTGCGTTAGGTTGGTTTTTTCCTCTCCCCTTCTACCCTGCACCCCAAGTGCTTTCCACTGAGTTTTACTTCCCTCTATGCACTTGTGTACTCATCAGTTAGTTCCACTTTAATAGTGAGTACACGTGGTGCTTGTTTTTCCATTCTTGCCATACTTCATCTAGGCTCTAGCTCCAGCCAGATTGTTGCAAAAGTTATTAATTCATCTTTTTTATGGCTGAGCAATACTCCATGATGTACATATACCACGTTTTGTTAATCCATTCATGAATTGATGGGCATTTAGGTTGATTCCACATCTTTAGGACTGTGAATTGCACTGCAATACACATTGAAGTGCAGATGTCTTTTTGATAAAATGACTTCTTCTCCTTGGTATTGGAATTGCTGGATTGAACGATCCATCTACTGTTAGCTCTTGGAGGAATCTCCATACTCTTTTCCTTAGAAGTTGTACTGATTTGGAGTCCAACCAACAACGTATAAACATTCCTTTCTCTCTGCATCCATGCCATCTATTGTTTGTGGACTTTTTATAAAAGCCTTTCTCACTGGGATAAGGCGATATTTTATTGTGGTTTTAATTTGTATTTCCCTGGTAATTGGCGGCACTGATCACTTTTTCTTAAGTTTCTTGGCCATTCATCCTTTTTCTTTTGAGAAGCATCTGCTCTTATCTTTTGCCCACTTTTTCATAGACCATTTTCTTTTCTTGATGATTTGCTTGAGTTCTTTGTAAATTCTGCTTATGAGCCTTTTATTGAATGCATAGCTTGCAAATATTTTCTCCTATTCTGCAGGTTGTCTATTTGTTCTGTTGATTGCTTCTTGCAGAAGCTTCTTTTTGGTTTATTAAAATACTGTTTATTAATTTTTGTTGCCATGATTGCCGTGGGATCTTTTTCATAAATTCTTTGTCTAGACCAATATCTAGAAGAATTTTTCCTACATTTTCCTCTAGAATTCATAGGATTTCCCGCCTTAAACCTAAGTCTTTTATTCATCTTGAACTTATTTTTGTGAGTGGTAAGAGTTAGAGGTCCTGTTTCATTCTGCTGCGTGTGGCTATCCAGTTTTCTCAGCACCATTTATTGAACAGGGTTTCTTTTCCCCAGTGTACATTGTTGGATGCTTTGTCAAAGATCAGTTGGTTGTAGATAGATGGTTTTAT
This sequence comes from Perodicticus potto, assembly GCA_963574655.1. NCBI lineage: Eukaryota > Metazoa > Chordata > Mammalia > Primates > Lorisidae > Perodicticus > Perodicticus potto. Next base: position 182,956 of record CAUYRH010023471.1, read on the forward strand.
ATCTGGGTTCTCTGTTCTGTTGCATTGATTTATGTCTCTATTTTTGCACCAATACAATGCTATTCTGGTTATTATAACCTTGTAGTATAGTTTGAAGTCTAGAAAATACCCCTAGATTTGTTCTTTTGCTTAAGATTATTTGGCTATTGAGGCACTTTTCTGTTGTCACTTAAAACATAAAATTAGTTGTTTTTTTTTCAGATATGTGAAGTATGACTTTAGTAATATGATTAAGACTGCATTGCATTTATAAATAGCTTTTTTCACTATATTTTCAAGTGAGTTTACAAATATAGATAAAATCTACTGACATTTGAATTTGTTTTATATCTAGTCACTTTCCTAAATTCTATTAGTCTTAGTAAAGTTTTAGTTGGTTTCAGCTGTTCTTTTATTGGTTTGTTTGTTTTGGTCTTAGGTAGACTATTATAATGCTGCAGATAATAAATTTTGCCTTTGTTTTCCAATATATATGCCAAAATGATAATGGCCATCCTCGTGGACTTTCAGAATTCAGTGAGAACATTTCTAGGTTTTCGTTGTTTATGTTAGTGTTTTATTCTATTATCTGTTGGGGACCTTAGACCATTTTGAGAATCTAATTATAGATCCCTTTTCCCCTCTCTTCAAGTATGAGTGCTGCACAAACAAGCAAATTTTTTATATATTTTTAGTTAATTCATTACATCCCTTGAGGCTGATGAGGTCACACAAAAACACACCACAGGACATGCACAACTGACCAAAGTAAAGCTGCTTCAACAGGACTGGCCAAAAAGATCATTTCCAAGTGGGTGAAGGGTGTCAACTTAATGCAATAATCATTTGTCCAGCTCTGTCTCATAAGGGGTTATAGTTACCCAACAGAAGGGTTAGCTTCCCAGTGCAATTAAAAACAGACATTGCAAAGCACTAGCTGTTAACCCTCCTTGAATGATTCTCGGTCTGTCCAGAAAGAGAGGCAGATAAGTAAACAGAACAACATGAAAGTGATACTAAAGAGCTGTGTGTTTTGAATGAGAGCATACATAGATACTGTCTTTCACCAATGGCAGGAAGTTTTACAGAGAATGTGCCTTTTGGCATGAGATGTAAAAGATGACATTGAAAAGGCAAAGACATTCCCCCAAAAGAAACAAAAGCATAAGTAGTTTGGCCTGATAATTTTTAGAATGACGGGTAGTCCTCTGTGCTTGAAACACAGAAGTACAAAGATTTTCATTGCTCTGTTTGGAATGACTTTGTTTTTATGGTAGCCTCAGCCAAAATAACATAGTGTTACAAATCTTGCAAAATAAAGATTCCTCAGAAACCTCACACAAATTGCATAACTCTTCAACTATTTTGTTTCAGGGGAGAAACCTCATAGATATTCTCAGTCTTACCATGGGCTTACCAATTTAGTTCTTTTGTTCTGTTCTTATTTAATTGATCCAGAATATTGTGGCCTGCTGAGAATGCCTAAGGGCTTTCTTTGTCTGGCACCAATTTTAAAGACCTCTTGCGGAATGCATAGTGGAAGTTGTTAGCAGTTGCTGGAAAATTAGTGTGGAAAAACCCGGGTTTGGGGAAATTAAATACCAATTATCTGCTTTCATACGTCCATAGGAAAGAATATCTCCGGTGAATATTCTCTTCCGTTTACCTCGGTTAAAGTCCTTGGGTATGTTTGTCCACCAACTGCATGCCTCCTTTCCGGTTCTGTCTGTCCACTCATTGCCTTCCCTCACTTGGTCTCCTCTATGTGATGATTCTCTCCATGCTTTTTCCTGCTTTCACTTTTTACAAACCAGTTTGTAAACCAAAAATCTGCTCTTTGATATTTTGATTGCTTTCCACGCTCAATTAAATCAAATATGGAGGGTGGGGGTATCACAAAAAGGGGATCATGGCAGACATTAGTATTTTTTAAAAGCTCCTGGACCACTGAAAACCGCGGGCGCCAACAGCATCACCAATTAACCTTCCTGTAGCCTTCACTACTTAGTTCCCTACTTCTGTCACCTATTTCCAAACAGGCTTTAATGAATTGAATCTCATTTCTTCCAGAAAACAATAGGCACATTCTGCTATGAAAAAGACTTGTTTTTTCGTTTTTGAGACAGGGTCTCAGTCTGTCACCCTGGGTAAAATGTGGCGGCATCATAGTTCACAGCAACCTCAAACTCCTGGGCTTGAGCAATCCTCTTGCCTCCGTCTCCTTAAAAGCTATAACTACAGGCACTTGCCACTATGCCCACCCCACTTTTCCTATTTAAGTAGTGACAGGGTCTCACTCTTGCTCAGGCTGATCTCAAACTTCTGAACTCAAGCAATCCACCTCCCTTGACCTCCCAGAGTGCTAGGACTACAGGTATGAGCCAGCCCACCGACAGCACCCGGCCAAAAATGACTTTTTTTTTTTTTTTTTGACATGGATGGGGCTTTCTCTGTCACCCAGGTTAGAGTGCAGTGGTGCAGTCATAGCTCACTGGAGCCTTACACTCCTGGCCTCAAACAATCTTCCCACCTCAGCCTCCCAAAGTGCTGGGATTCTAGGCACATGCCACCATGCCCAGCATATATCACATTTTCTTATAATTATGAATGTCCATGAGTTTTCGCAATTAAGATATTGGAAACTTACATAAAAAAGAAAAAAATATCTTCAGTTTCATGTGTCTTTTTCCCACTTTTATCTCTTAAGTGTAAAACTACACAGCTCTCTTCATGTCATTTGGTCATTCATCTCTTCTTAATTTATGAATGCATATGACTGGCAACATGTTTATATAGCACATCTACAATGGTGCTGATACTCGCAGGAATTTTGATACTTGGAGCTTATTAAGAACAGAAGAAAGTAACAATGCTGAGGCATTCCTAAAAGATTTTCTTAGTCCCTTAGAAAATGCTTTGGTATAAAATACTTCCTAAAGTATTCCATCATGAAAATGCAACATATCTATGGGGGACACAAATTGCACGTACATGTGTTTTCTTTCGCTTCTTATTTTGTTAGCTTTATCTATACCCTCTAAATTGGTGTTGCTGCAGTAGACTCCTTGTTAGTATTTGTCAAATTACTGTTAGAGTCAACTACCTCCTATTTTATTATTATTGTAGTCATATCCTCAAAGTGCATTTGTAATACATTCTGCAGATTACCCTAAAACAAGTTGTTATTAAGCATATAATTATAGCATATACAGTAGAAAATTTTATTTTCAGAAAATGCCAAAGAACTTGTAAGGCCTCTGGACAATTCTGAAATATATAATACAAAAACCATCATAAACTTGCTATTTTTTCATTAAAGACGATTCCTCACCATTTACTACTGTCTGACTTGCCATCCACCAACATCACACAGTAGGGGGCAACTGTACATATGAAAGACATGATGGCACAGCCAAACTTGTGTGGGTTCACTTTATCAAACTCTCTTTCTCTTTGTACATTACTAATTTCATCGAATGGGTTCCAATTAAGTGATAGTGCTTTAAAGGCAGTATGTTTCCCAAAGCCACAATGTCATGTTTATGCTTCAATGTAATTTAAAATAATTATAAATGATAATAGGTCAAACAATTTTTCTTATTGCACTTGACATCATACCCACAAATAGCATAAATTTAATTCCATGCAAAAGCTCTTCATTCCTGTACTAAGAACTAAAGCTTGAGTTCCATTTTTGGCTTAGCTCTGATTTCCTGCTATAAGTCTTTCAGTTTCCACATTTATGAAACCAGGAAGCTAGAGAAAAACTGTTGTATCCTTGGGGCCCTAGGACCTCAGGAATTAATGAGTTAATAATTTACACACAACACACGTTCCTTAGGGGGAAATAGCCTTCCTAATACTCCACAAGTATAAAGTTAAAATAACTGAGGATGATAGAAGTAGCGAACTCCATTTATTTTATGATGTGTATTGCATTTTCATTCTACAAATTCTGCCCTTACATGTGGTAGCATTTAGCCAATACCCCTAATAATATTTACAAGTAGATTGAGAATTAGCTCACAAATACAATTCAGGAAGTTTATTTTGGTGATTTGTTTTTCATGTTCTGTGAAATGAATGGCATTAGAGGTCAGAGAAAGTGCTTTAAAGGGACATTTCTTTAATATTTAAAGTGATATTGATCTAGTTGAATGTTATAATAAGATACACATAACTGGCATCTCTCCTGGGAGTCAAACGCTGTAACTTTCTGCTCAGTTAGAGCCAAACTGTTGCATAATACAAAGAAAGATAGGGGAAGGCAGAGCAAATGGTCTCTGTATTCACTGTTTTTCATTTTTAGCCATGGAAAGGAGGTAAACTGTAAGAGAAGACAAAGCAGGAATTGGGGCCTAATTCCATAGCTAGCTAAATCTATTATTCTCACAGTTCATTTCGACGCAAATGCAATTTCTACCAGGTGTATTTAATTTGATCCCGTGAACCCTTAATGTATTTGATGATTTTAAAAGAAAAAGATAAAAAGAAAAATAACTAGTGTCAGCCAAACTGACATCAGTCAGCTCTCAAGATTGATACCAACTTCCCAAACTCATCACCAAACACACACCTCCAAACAAACCTCTGTTTTCTCTTCTACGACCCACCCCTTATATTCTAACTACCGTACCCACCAACACAGACAGATGAAAACATGCAACTATGTCAACAATATCGGAACAAGTTAATAACTTAGAAAAGATATAGAAAAGATTGAATAGAAACCATGTTGAATAAATTTTTAAAAAGAAATAAAAGTTCACATATACATTTTGAGGACACTTTCATAAGCCTTTGCAATCCTTCCATTTGCAAAGGGGAACAATATACTTCATATTGTGGGTTTTTCAATTTTAGTAACCATTTGAACATCTTTTTAATTTCAAAATGCAATTAAAGTTCATTTGCAACCTACTGAAGAAGCTTCCTGGAACAGAAATAAGAGCATGGAAATGATGATTAAAAATCCTATTTCTTAGATATCAGAGCATCCTAGGATTTTAGGATAGGGAGCTCTTATAAAGAAAAGACTGTGTCATATTAAGTGTGAATAAGTCAGAAACACATATTAAATTTTTCATTTGCTCCCCAAGGGGGAAAATTTTTAATTCAAATGACTAAACATTTTTTTAACTCAGCAATTAGATTTCGTGGAATCCTTCCACACTTGTAAAAATTCTGAGACTTTTATATTCCTCTCTATGACAATAAGTTATCTATCTCCAATTTTTTCAACTATCTTATTTTTTTCTGTGCCAATGAACTTTGGCTTAACTCTCCTTTTTAAGAATGTGTGAACAGAAACATTGATTGTTAAAGTAGTCTAACTAAAAATAGTTAGGTTCATATTAAAATAAAACGTATACATCACAATACTTAAGTATCAATCCTGTGAGCATTATTTTCCCAACATCTACAAATTTTCCTCACCCTCCAGCCACCTGGAAATATATGCTGGGATGTACATTTTACATCTAAAAGAGCCCATATTATTATGAGTATAAAATTCCCCAGAGTATCAAAGCCCCTCAAACATTAGTGATGGAGTTATGCCAATATCAAAGAATTTCTCCATAAAAAGACTCTGGTGTCATCTGAAAGCAAATAATTTTTGTTCCTCTATTACATAAGCAAATAAGGCCTCTAGGCAACAGAAATAGTTTTCCTGACATACAGACGGTAAAGCCCATGCACTTCAGAAAGCATTTTTGTCCTGTTTTCACAAAATTTTAAGAATGCTAGCTATGTACTGCCAAGACCATAGCAGATTAGAAGCTGCAAAAATAAAAAGAATAGAACTGAGTAATAGAGCAAGCACCCCAAGAAAGACAAGGATTAATAGCTAACAGAAAAACTACTAAAAGCAGACGAATAAAATATAGTAATTTGAGATAATACAGAGATTTACTGAAAGGAAAAACTGTTCCATACTTTTAATGGGCCATAAGTGCATTGGCACATTTATATTTATAGTTATACCTGAGTCATAAAAATAGTTATGTTTAATATGCTTTATAAGATGTTTAAGAAGGCAGAGAAGTTTCAAATATAATTATGTTTCCAATAAAAAGTAATCCCATTTTTTTAAAGGTTTGAAGTAAAAAATATGTAACTTTCAGATATTTAGGAAATTTAGTTCTGCAGAGCACCTCCTTTTCTGGCAACCATAGAATTAAATGAGCTATTTGGCTTTAATATATTCTTAAAGTTCAAGTGAACTTTAAAATGGGGGTTAAGTCACATAAGGATGCCTTGCTACTGACTTCATTTCGAGGTCTGTCTAGGTCCTGCATTTTTCTGGGCCTAGGAGATTCTCTATTTTAAAAGCCTATTGATTCTTTTTAGAGAATTCACTCATACATAAATACAAGTATGCCAATATGGAACTATAAACCATATTAGATTTCTGCAAGAGGCATGGAAAGGAGAGATTGGGCATGGATGATAGAATCTAGGTCAGATAGTTAAGAAGCATGCAAAACTAGTTAAATATAACTTTTCTTGAGCATTATAATCCAAACTTACTGAGTTAGCTGATGAACCCAGTCCATGATAAATATTCACTAATGGTTAGATTTGGCCATGTTCTGTCAGTGAGACACCTGGGCTACTGATCACCATGATTCCATTGTCCAGTACTGTGTGTGTTTAATCCCATCATGCCTTGCAGCATGGTGGCAAACTGATACCACAAAATGCCAGTAACACAACAGCAATAGACAGACTTAATGTCTATTGCTCAGATGAAGGGGATAAATACTGAAGTGCAGGATGGATCCCACTGGCCAAACTGAGCACAGATTTGATCCAGATGTCTTTAGTCATTTATAGCCAATTCTCTAGTCTAGCCAATTAGTCCTAACAGTGGAAGAAATTGACTTACCTGATGACAGTCTGAATCAAAAGATAATTTATGACCTGAACTTCTGTAATTATTTTAATAGCCTTTTCATACCCTTTCCATTCTATTTACATAGGCGTATTTAAATGGAGAACTCTCCACTAAAGGAAAGAACTATGAAGTTCTTAAAGAAATATTTCATTAAAGGAGCCCTGCCCTTTTAAAATCTGTACTGAAAAGCTCCATATTTTTCCTTTTAGCTTATTTTTTTAGCAATATCTTGGACTCTTTTTTTTTTCACTTTGAACTATTATTATCTCTTAAATTGCAACTTATTTATTGTTTACACTAAGAAGATTTTCAAATACCTCAAACTTGGTCTTCATTATCTTGTATTATGAATAATGGGAGCTGATGGAGAAGTTGTTCCTATAAGGCTGATTTCCCTTCACTAATCATACTAAAGATTCTCAACTTCAAGAGGCCAGTTTGCAGCTGAAATGGTTGGTGCCAGCTCATGTTCACTCTGTGTTCATTCCCCTCCTGCTATATACAGGGGAATATTCTCAACATCACCAACGTTCTTAACAGGCAAACGTCAGGACTACACAAACGTAGGTTAAGGAAGAACATAAAACAAGGTAAGTTTTTGTGAAGAAAAATGAATAAATAAATCCTTTAGGTCCATGTAGCTAACTAAAGACTCTACAATTCAATATCAAATTGTTGTACTTTCAGCATACCATAGAGAATACTAAAGAAAATACTGCCTGGGGAGATACACATTCAAACCTTCTCATCTGCAGCTGCTATCAATTATTCTGCCCCAATGTGACGAGAAATCTCAGTTTTCAATAGAGAAATATGAGTTGTAAAAGAATCCTCATTGGTCACTCCTACGTTCCCCTCCCCACCCCCACCTCCTGTTTCTGTTTTACTTTTCAAACATTTGAATGTCCCCTGTACTTTTTGTACTAGCCCACTAGGAAGTTAGAAAAGCAATGTTGGCTTCGGGCACAGGAGAGATTTTGTGGCTTTTAAGGAATCTCCACTGAATTACAAAAACTCATAAAAGGATACCTTTACCCTAAATGTTACATGGATGGAGTTCCGTCCGTAATGTTACATGGATGGAGTTCCGTCCGTCTGTGTGACTTACACTCTTATTGAAGATCTTGAATCTTCCTTTTCTTCATGCTGGAAGATAAGTGAAGGACAAAAAAGCCATTTAGTGCAATTAACCTGATCATTTTTTAAAAGATGTGTGCAAATCATTGAGGCTGGGATCCCGTTTGTCACCAAATTGTCAGGAAATAATTTATTACTGACAAGAACAAAATGTGCAGCTGGATATCCCAAACAACAGCATGCTAAATGAGCCAGGGACTTGTTATAAATATCTTCCCCAGGACTGCATTTCCTATAGTCTAAAATTATTCTAGCAGCAGCATAGTTTAATGGAAAAAAAGAATTGTACTGGGTGTCAGAATGTTGGGGTTTTCTTTTGGCTGTTCCATTTGACTAAGTTATCTCACTTCCTTCTTTTGGCAAAAATAAAATAAAATAATTAGAATATAAGCTAGATGATCCATGAATTTATTTCACGCTCTGAAATTCCGTACTGACAACACTGATATCCTACCCAGGGAATGCTGTCACTCAAATGTTATACAAATTACTCTATGCTCATTTTAAAAGATAGAGAAACAATTTGAAAAAAGGAAAAGAAGGGCCTTTGTAAAATAGCCTGTTGATTTTCATGTGAATTATATAATCAAGAGATTGTTCTTCCAGCGCAGTTAGGACGGTAAATTCAAGAGGTGAAAAGAAGATAGTAACAAATCGAAAAGAGACAAAGTAATTGAGAATTAGGACTTCACTTTAAAAATCAGATTCTCTTTTTTTTGTTGTAGAGACAGAGTCTCACTTTATCTCCCTCAGTAGAGTGCCGTGGCGTCACACAGAAACCTCCAACTCCTTTAGGCAATTCTCTTCCCCCAGCCTCCCGAGTAGCTGGGACCACAGGCGCCCTGCTATTTTTCTGTTTTGCAGTTCGGCCAAGGCCATGTTTGAACCCGCCACCTTCAGTATATGGAAAATAAATGGTAATAAACTAAATTCCTCTTCTTCAGCCCTCCCAATCTTATTCTATTGCTATATTCCACCTTGTTTTACAGGTTCCTATGTGTTTCTCCTTTTCCTTTCATCTAGAGTTCAAGTTTTTATATGTCAGGAGTCATATTTTATTTGTGTTTATATCCTTCCTTTGTCCAGAAAGGCACACTAATATATGTTGAATTAAATCCTGTTTTCAATATATTAGATGAGTGTGAGAAATATTTAGGTGGAGTAAGCAATCAAACCCAACTTACCTTTTTGTAAATCTCGAGTTTAGATAAATCCCCAAACTTTCTTCTCTCGTAAATGATATGGAGGACTATGGCTTCATGTAGAACTTATAAAAAATCTAACCAATCAGAGAAGATTTGTCTTATATTAAAAGAAAAGAAAATATCAAATTGTAAATACAGAGTTTTATTCTTATCTATTAGAATATCTCTATCTGTCATACATTTCATGGATAACAGACCCTCCAAACCTCTGTTTGAACAACTATAAATAAGATATAATTCCTTCTTTCAATAACAGAGTGTTTATGATCTACAGAGAAAGATAAAGAACGTCAGTCACAATATAGTGGCATATCTGCAGTGACATTGGTGTGTACATAACGCATCATGGCAAGTCAGAAGGACACCTGATGAATGTTAAGGATCATTTGCGGCTTCTCAGAAGAGGTGATGACTCAGCTGAGTAAGGCAGGCTGAACTGAAGGCAGTCAGGGTGAGAGCCTCCTATTTGTGGACAAGGCAGTAACATTTTATATTTATTTAAGAAACTTGACATTGCACTTATCATATGCCAAGCTTTCTCTTAAGCACTTTAAAAATGGTAACTTCTCTAATTCTCACCATAATCATAAGAGGGAACTATTATTATCCCCATTTTACACATAAGGAAATCGAGATTCAGAGAGAATAAGTAACAACCTAAGTTAAATAGCTATAGGTGGTGGAGCAGGGATTTGAACCCAGACACTTTTGCATAAGAGTTCATGGGTGTTTTTTATTTTGTCTCTTGATTTTGGGTTAGTAGGAGGGTACATATGATTAGGTTACGTTATTTGTCTTTGTAAGGCAACGTCCCAATTCCAAGTTATAGTTTAGCCCTTCACCCAGGAAGTGTGCCATATACCCCGACATTGTACCTGATAGGTAGGAACTTATGGAGCCCCCTCCCCCACCCCTCCTCGAATTTAATTGTGTTTTTCTCTCACGTGGGCCTATAGTTGTTGATCTGCTAGTTTCACATTAGTACTGAGTACGTGGAATGCTTGCTTTTCCAATTTGAGATACACACTTTTAACTATCATGGTTATAGGCTGCTCCTCCAAGGCCAGAGGCCAGAGAGCCATCCCTTCCTTCATCACCTGTCCCCCATTTATTCCCTGCCTCAGCATTCTGTGCATCCCATTTTGCCTTGCCTTGTTTATCTGTGTGCATTGCATAGGCAAGGACTCTGGGACCTCATGGGGAGGTTTTAAGCAAGGAGAGTCATGTAGTCTTATTTATACTCTACAAAGAGAGCTCTGATTGAAGTGGCAGAAAAAGATATCATTTTCAATATAATATCCATGATATCTCTGAGATTAAAATGTAAGTTTCAGCCCCAGAACATTCCAAAGTGAGTAGATAGACTGAGAAACAAAATGGCTTCACAGCACATGGGTCAGGTCCATTTTAAATAACTTTTAAATGCTTCTACCACATCAAAGGTATAAAAGGTCCAGACTTGGAGATTAGAAGAGAGTCTATGGAGAGGATAGGATTTATTTGAAAGGCCTTTGCTCTGAGTCACAACTATCTCATCTCTGCTGTCCCATCTGGCAACAGGAAATAGCCTTAACCTCAGACCCCTAGACTCAAGGAAGAAGTTTCTGAAGCGAGCAGTTGAAGGTGCTGGCCCTATAACTCATGCCTGGGAAAAACCACTTCAGTAGGGTTATTACAACAAGTTCATGATTGTCCTTTGCCTTGACTCCCAGCGAGAAACCTGGAGGGCAAGAGATGAGCTAACAATACGGACAGGGTGCTAAGGAAGGGCCTGTGCTAGACAGGGCAGCAGACCTGGAGTGTGTGGAAGCCAGAAGGTGTGAGTGCGAGGAACCCTGGAGAGCTGAGTCAGCTGAAGGATGCCCGAAGTCCCTCTAAGAGGATGCTAACTGGCTGCAAACAGTCTGAGGTGTGAGGAAGGGATCAGCCTAAGCAGGGAAGTGCAGGTTAGAGACCCTCACTTTTTGGGGGGCAGGCATAAGAAGGAAGGTCTTCTTAAAACCAATAAAAGCTGCCCTAGTAGAATGAGCCTGCTTAACCCACGTGCCAAGTCATGAGTGATCCTGGCTGGATCACCAGGATAATGACTGGCGAAATTCTTGCCACCTTTCAAATATCTTATGACTTAAAGTATAAGTAGTCCTCTTTAGTATCTAAATGCAGCCAGAGAATTTCACGGAGGCTGCCAATCACTGTAAAGGGAAGAGTTTCTCCTACTCAATCAATAAAATAAAGGGACAAAATAAAGATGCTCTACTAATACATTACATAAAATCACTAGGGGTACACCCACTATACTGCCCTAACCAGGTCAAGAGCCAAAGCCATGGCTCATAAGAGGTCCAGAAACCCCAGTCACCTCCAAACTGCCCAGGAAATCCCAGGTGCTACTCTAGGTGACCCACAAAGTCTCTCTAGGTCTGTAGGTGTCCTTTAGCAAACTACCCCCATGAAGCCTGCAGCCTTGAATCCTTGGTGTTCTCTCCCAGTCCCAGCCTCAGGGCCTGACAAAGCAGGCTTCTGCATAATGTTACTGCTCGCAGCACTATCTGGCCCGTGCCCAAGAGACAGGACTTGCTGGGCATGCAAACACGTGCCATACCTGCCTCATCTTCAGCCTCATCTCTTGCCACATCTTTTCCAACTCTGCAATGCAACTACTAGGACTCCTCACAGTTCCTTCAACAGAGGAGAGCTTCAGTTCCATGACCTTTCATCCTCCCTCACCCTCCAGCCTTTGCCTTCCTTCTCTGACATCTAGAACCCTCTGGCCCAACATGCTCTTTATCTGGAAGCTGAGTATGTGATTAAGAGCATGACTATAGCAAAACATGCTGGCTCTGAATTGGACTTCCTCTAGTAAGTATCTTTTTGACCTTGGATAAGCTGCTTAGTCTTTCTAACCTCAAACTTCTTATCTATAAAATGAGGATAATAATATTATTTACCTCATAAGGTTGTGGTGAAGGATAAATGACAGAATGGACAGAAAATATTCCGCTTATGACCTGGCATATTTAAGTACTCGGGAAACATTTCTTGAAAAAAGTAAATAAGTGGGTCAGTATTTCCAAAAATCCTGGAAAGCTTTTCCCTCCACCATGTACACATACTTGGCAAACTCCTACTGACCTGCTAAACCTGGACCAAATAACTAGGTACATTACTGAGAATGAGAAACCTCTCGCTATGCTGACATCTTGATCTCCAAGACATACTTTCAGTAAGAAAACAACGCACATTGGCACTTTTTGAGAAAGAAAACTGTAACATTAACTTGTGTAGAAAGGAGGGGAAATAGCGTAAAATAAGTATGTGTGTGTGTTTCAGCTAAGTGAAACACTAAAAGAATAAACCAGAAACTGCCAGTAGTGATGCTTGAACTCAGCCCCCATAAAGAATAAGGTCCTTTTTAACCATGCATATAAGTGATAGATACATTTATACACTGGGGTCACTTACTGTTAAGATTGTAATTCTCCAGTAAAATTCATTTTAAAAACCAATTTTATAAGAAGAAGGGGAGAAGAAAGAGAAAGACTATTTTGTGTCCAACACTGAGTTCAGCACTTTATATACATGAGCTCATGTGACCCTCAGTCTTGCGAGGAAGTCATCATTCTGCAAATGAGAAAACTAGAGGTCAAGGATCTGGCCGCTGATAAGCAATGAGCTAGAATTCAAACGTCACAGCATCATTTTTACAGTCACTCTATGCATCCTCTGTATATTGCCCGGTTTGACAGTTGACACGAAATGGATAAGCATGACTTCTACTTTATCATTTAACTTACTGATAGAAACACCCAACATCCCCACCCCAGTACAGCGCCTTGTAGCATCCCAATACAGCCCCTCTCCTCTGGGCATAGTTATTTTACGGTTGTTCTTGGGTACTGTTCTTCAGCCAGTTATGAATTCGTGTAAACTTGCTCTCTTCTGACTTTATTTCCACATATGTCTACATGTTATAACTTAATACTCCATGAAATTCTTCAGTGAAGACTGAAGACTATAAAAATGCAATGAGTTTATTTTGGCATGAATTGTTCTAATAAGTCAATGCTGATTTCTAATTATCACTGCTTTCTACATTCAGTGCTTATGCCATGAAAATAAACTGGTAAGCATAATATAATTTTCTAGAAAGTTTTTAGAAAATTATGTTAAGATCACTAGCTTCTCTTTTTTTTTCCTGGAGTCTATTAAAAATAAAACTGGGTTAATATTAGCTTACATCTATTTTTCATAGGGTGAGGTGGAGACACTTCCCAGTTTCCATTTTTTTATATTAAAGTTTGCAAGGAGATAAAGAAAAATGCTATGTTCTGAAAATAAAACCTTCTGAGTTTAGATACTTAACATGAGTTAAAGAAGATGGACGTTTTCCTACCATCGCTTCACCAATCTTGGGTTTCATTTCCGTCACACTGGTGACGTTTGTCTGCTCCTCTCTAATGTGAAGATCCATGATGGAGAAGATGTAAATAGAATCAGACTCAGCAGTTAACTTTCTCTGTGGCATTTTTTAAGGTTACAAGATCCATGCCATGATCAGATCTCCATTACGTTTTTTTCTCTGAATATTGCCTTTAAAGTCATTGTTGTGTTAATTAGTATTTTTCATAAGCCTCCACTTATTCTCAACTTTAGATTTAAGAGTTTTGAGCTACTTTTGTGGTTGCCGTTGATGGTCAGTGATAATGTGTTCCTCCTCCCCTCTTATTTACACACCCTCTTGAACTCTGGCATCCAGGATGAGTGAAGTCACACAAGTGAAAATATTTCTGTAAGCCAATGTTATTACAGTCTTAAATTTAAATGACATCGTCTGATTGGTAGGAGACCTTAGGATTTGAAAATATTACCAAAACATCATAACATTAGCACATCCTCTCCCCTTGTCTTCCTCCGGTATTTCATTCCCTGTAATTTACGAATGATGACATTGAGAATTAATCTTCTAAACAGAGCTTATCAACACAAATGTTACAGTACAAAGAGGGTATCTCTGTTTCCATAACCTAGACATCCGTCAGATGTTCACAGACAGGGACACTTATATAAAGGTCAGATGGGAAGTTGGTATTCTTTTTTCAGGGGTAGACTAATTTGTTTTGGAAATCAGAGTTTTGGAAGAGTCAAACTATAGAGCAAAAGCAAATCACTTGCAAGGCAGGAGAGACTATTTGCTCTCCTGGGACCACTTCTATTTGCCTGTCCTTCATCTTCCTGAGTCAAACGAGGCTCAGTTAATCTTTTCTCTCTCGTGCAAAATCTATGTCAAAATTTCAGTGTAAAGGAGGTCAGTAGGAATTTAATCTTGTTCAGTTCACTTTGCTTTTTGAAAAGAAAAATAATAAAAAAGTTTCAAAAGGGCATATTTCCTAGACTAGATCTAAATAAAAAATTCTTTTATCATTATTATTAAGAGACGGTTTTCTTTACTATACTTTATCCAAGTAGCTACAAGTTCTTTCCCAGCTGAGACATCATCAGCTCTGCTTTAGCTTGTCTTACAACCAAGCAAGTACTTGCAAAAGGATTAAGAGCATTCAAGACATTATAAGAGAAGCGTGGGCTGCACTCCTGCCGTGGGCATTGACATTGACACCCATTCCCTGGACTATGCTATTACAAGTGCTGCCTTTTTCATAAATCTTTTCCCACATTCATGCACAGGTGGAGAAGGAAGTAGAGGCTAATGTCACTTACATCTAGGCCTCCTTCTGAAGCTTCTCCTTCTATCCATTAGTCTCAAACTTAAATAGTAGATTCAAAGGGTAAAGAAGTAAAAATCTCTGAGCAAGAGCAAGATCCTATCTACCCAAAAGAGAAAAATTAGTGGGGCATTGTGATGGCCACCTGTCATCCCAGATACTCAGGAGGCTGAGGTAGGAGGATAGTTTGAGCCCAGGAGTTTGAGGTTGCCATGAGCTAGGCTGAGGCCACAGCACTCTAGTCCAGGGGATAGAGCAAGATTGTATTTCAAAAAAAAAAAATTTATAAAAAAGAATGAAAAGCTCATTAGCAGTGAAAATTTATATTTCTGAGACAGAGTCTATTTCATGAGAGAAGACATTGATAACAGTTAATATCTAATGGACAAAATCATCCTTTGGACTGTGCTCCATCAAGGACACTATAAGAATGAGTCATAATTGAACTCCTATTTTTTATATGTGTATATATCTTTACAACATGTTTTCTTTCCTGACTAAGCAGATTTGCTTAACATCAACAAAGTGAAGGAATAAACAGAGAAGTCTACTCGAGGGTAACAAGTACCTCATAGCAAGTTTGTATAATACAATAAGTGCACTAAAGAGAAAAAACAATAAAACTCTATATAAAACTCTATATAAATCTCTACATAAGACATTAGAATCACAGGATAATTCTAACTGAATATAAGACATTAGGATAATGGTGTAATTCTAGTTGAACAATGCCTAGCAATGGGCAGTGCCTTGCTAACACAAAGTATGTTTATGAAATTCTTTTTTTGATCTAGTTTGCTTTTAAAGGTAAGAAATGAAGAGGGTGTTAAAAAGTCCTTTCTAAAACTAAGATACCAGTACAATGAGATTATCTTCTGTCACTTCAACTCAAAAATAAGCAAAATAGGTCAAAACAAGCATTTGAATTCTCTGATGGCTGATAGCTGAGTTAATCTGGTCCTAACTCTTTCAAAAATTATAAAATTTAGAAGAATTCACCTAATTTCCTTGAGGCTTTTCTACTCTATGTTCAAAATTAAGAGTTTAATCTAAAATATCTCTAAGCTCCTTCCTAATTCAACATACCATGTACCCAAAGCAACTCCCATAAACACCTTGACTAGAATTCTCCAGAAGTAACATTCATAGGCAGTCCAGCCCCTTGGGAGGAATAGATGTAGCAAGGCAGCAATTTCAGGGCATCATACTTTTCAGAATACTGTACTTCTCACTTCATAGGCTCAGTAATCTTTTTCACTATTTCAGTAATAGACCTTCCTTCTCTTTGTAGCATTTGGTCTACTTTACGAATCAGTTAAAGAGTTGAATGTGGTAATTGACCTAACCAAAGTCACACAAAGTACCTAGAGATGAGATCTGGATTCTTGTCTTGTCTTGCCTTGTCTTCCTTCCCAGGTTTCCCTTTGGGTTAAATGCGGCCTTATTTAATGGTGTGGTATTTATCACCATGACAAGTGTTTTGGGTTCCTGCCAGGCACACAGCAAGTTACCAGAACCCATGGAAATATATGTGGCTCACAAAAGCATCATGCCCACACATGATCTTTCAATCCAACATGATCCCATCTGTTTGACCTTTTGAGTATTGTATATAAACTTCTCTTTGTCCTTCACTAAGCAAATAATACCCCTATAGTTGAATTTAAATGGTGTTTATAGATGAATAAATAGATATTAAAAAGAAGTTAATTAATTTGTCCAAGACTATGTATCTAGAAAGTGGTAGGACTAGAACAAGAATGCAAGGTCCTCTTTCTTCCTGTACAACTTATTTTGATCTATATCATTTTAATTCTGAGCTGCATGGTACATAAAAAAATTTAAAATCCTGCACAACTAAAAATTCTTTCTCTTATACATTAAAAATAGACTTTCCAAGTCTCAGAGATCATAGCAGAGCCATTTTATATCTAGCACAGTGAGTACCACAATCTGTCCTGGATGAAACAGTGGACTTTAGTCATTACCTAAGCATCTTCTGTGGTTGAGCAAAGGAAAAGCTTGGATCCCTGAGGTCCACAAGACAAGGTAAGCCATGATCTCTGCCCTCCCTTTGGTGAGGTGAAGCAAATAGCCTCTTAAAAATATACCTTACAATGTAAGATAGTAAATAAATGGAAAGTGGTAATTCTGTGGATTAACTTACATATTTATTATCTTCTTTGTTTAAGTTTTTTAGTGTACCAATGGCTGCTAAATATCCTTTACAGCATTAAGTAATCCCTGAGAGTAAATCAAGAGAGAAACAAACCAATTCTCAACACTCACACAATATATAGTGGTCCGTGGGTTCGTGTGTGCATATGTATGCATTTGTTCCCTCTTACCACTCCTGTTGCCGTTACTTATCTTACTTATCCTGTCAAGGACACAGCATAGTAGCTCTTGCCCAAAGAGCCTTAAAACATTACAGATGAGAAAGATCTTATTGGTCACTTCTATGGTTTAAATGTGTCCTCCAAATTTTATGTACTGGAAACTTAATCTGCAAATTTATGTGTTGACTGGAGTTGAAGCCTTTGGGAGGCGATCAGGATTAGATAAGACCATCAGAATGAGGCCTCCATTGTGGAACCGGTAGATTTACAAAAAAAGGTAGAGAAATCTCAGCTTCCAACACATGAACTTGTTTTCTTGCCATGTAGTGCCTTATACCACATTGTGATGCAGCAAGAAGGCCCTTACCAGATACAGCTGCCTGACCCTGTACTTTCTAGCCTACAGAACTGTGAGATAAATAAACATCTATTCTTTATAAATTATTCAGTCTGTAGTATTCAGTTATAACAACAGAAAATGCACCAAGACAGGTACTTAACCCACACTTCTATTCTTTTTTTCATATAGAATTATTTCCCTAACATCCCTCAGATGGGTGTTGACCCTTTGTTTTCATATTTCCATTGGAAGGGGTTATTCTTTCTTGAGCTACCTCATTTCACTGAGAGTCTAGCTAAATATTAGAACATTTTCTTTATCTGTCAATATTCTAAACTCTACAACCTGAACTGTGGCAACCCTAGGATTCAGGTGTGTCTGTCAAGCCAGAGGAGATAGGCTAATCAATGAAAGAGAGATTGAAGAAACATAAATTTGACCAAAAGACAATCAGATGGTAGCCAAAGGTAAGGCCATTTTGAATGCATCACACTATCGGCCTTCCATATTTTCCTCTAGAGCCCCTATTGACTCAAATACCGAGTCCAATTACCACAGTAATTGTACTGAAGAAAAAAAAAAAACAATAAAATAAATCTCTATATAAGACATTAGAATCACAGGATAATTCTAACTGTATAGAAGACATTAGGATAATGGGGTAATTCTAGTTCACTGAGTACAGTTTGCATTGGATTTAAAACACAAGTAAACTGTGGGCAACATATTGGAACTATAATGATTTCTGAAGCAAGAAATAAAAAAAACCTACAACTAGATTGGGAAAGAAGGAGGTGTGTCATCAAGATGCTCTAGGTTGCTGACCAATCTGGCCTCAGTCATAGTTATTATTACCATAATGGATGAGAACTAGAGAGGAGATATATAATGTACAATAAATGGTGGGACCCAGAGGGGAGCTGAGAAGCCTCTTCCGCACAAGACTCTGTGCAGAGGATTCTTAGAACTATCTGAGAAGAATCAGAGAAGACCAGACATCCCTAAGAGCCAGTGGCAGCTAAAGTAGGAAAATGTTTCACTAATCCACATTTATAGGACTATTTATGGTCCTATTTTTCTGTGAGGCTGAACACTAATAACAATATCCACAAAACACAAGCATCTGCTATTACTATACTAAGTCCTTTTACATGCTCTCACCCTTAATGCTGATCCCAACACCATGAAGCTGGCATTAGTGTTGTTAGTTTAAAATAGAGAAAACTAAGTCTCTGAAGGACTAAGTAACAGGCTCCAAACCCATGGCTAGTAAGATGTAAAACCAGGACTTAAAAATTGGTCTGTCTCTTCCCACTACATCATTTTATCTCCTGAAGTGACATAGAAAAACATAGGTTACATAAATTGTAAATCAAAATCTGCCTCCCTACATTTTTCACCCACAGATCTGAGTTTTGTCTTCTGAAAAAAATAGTCTTTGTGAACTTCTCTTTCTTGCACATAGCAGCTCCTCAGGGACTAGAAAACACCTACAAAGGACTCTAACTGAATCTTCATCTTGACATCAGGGAACCCAGTATCCAATTCCCTCATGAACCTGGTCTTTGTCCTCTGGGAAGTTTAGTTTTTCAGTGTGTCTAGCACTGTAGATATTCTCTGACTGCTACTAGAATAATTCCCATTATCTGTACATGTACATATGCTTTTAGGACTCCTTCATGTTGCAACAGCCCCCCATTTTCCCAAAGTTTGACAAGAGATACCACCCCAGAATCACCTTCAAGAGCCACTGAAAGGATGAGCAAAGTACCCAAAAGCCCAAGAAGCCTTGTGACTTAATTCTCCGGAGCCCCGCTTACTGCCATCCTCATGTAAATGTTATGATAAAATATTAAACTGTATGTATAATTGATGCTTACTTTATAGTAATTCAAGGTCTTGCTTGTTTGAATAAAATTCATTATTTACAATTTTCTACTAGAAGTGATTTCTCTTTGTTGATATCTCTCCCTAATTGCTTGCACTGTATGACACATTTTCCTAGGCAGTATTGAAATAATTATGATACTCCTCTTAGTTTAGCGTTACCGTCTATGATAGATAGTGTTATAAATACCCTTTTTGCATAATAAATAATATCTGCAACTATATTATTCAGAGATATTTATAGACAGATACAATTAGCACAAGCCATGTCCTGCCCATCATAGTAAGGAACTCAAGTTCTAGATCCCGCATATCTGAATTCCACCGCCATGTGCTTAGAGCTCTAAAAGACTATGTTCTATATTTACAGGCCAGAGGGCATAGGCAAGGTTAGTACATTTTATCTATTAAATTTTTAAAATTAATACAATTAAAAATTTTGACTTAATTTACATTGAAAAGCAATACAAAGTTCGGAAAGTATATGCTTGGTGTCCTGCTGGGTGTTGTAGGAAGAAGGAAGGTAAATTGACAGAAACCCAGAAAATGTGCCACACCATCCTCTCAATGAAGGGGAAAAGCCATGAGAGTAGCCCCTCGGTTCCTCGCTGCAGTGATATGGAAACCACAAAGAAGATGAGGGAAGGAAGCTCCTTGCTCCCCATTTAGGAGAACATGCAATTCCCAAATATAAAAAAGGAGACTCATGCTTATAAATCTGAGTTCAATTCTTTTCTACCTTAACAAGCTATCTGAAAAGCTGATCTTTTTAGAACTATTAACATCTATGGTTGATAAACCAATGATTAATAAAGACTAACAACCATACAATCCTACCCAACATAGATATACTTTTTAAGGAAGACATTACATGCTCTGATCTTTCTTCAACTATAAGTCAAATAAGAGGTTTAGTCATGATTTAAAAAAAAGCTTTCTTAATAACTGCTTATATTCTTGTATGTACAAGATATAATTATTAGTTTATTTTTTGCTAATTTAAAACAACATAAGATAAAACCAAATAATTTAATCATGTGAAAAAGTACATTTAAACTATTTGTATCTTATTTTCAAAGTTTTTTTTATTTTCATTGAAAAAGCATTAAAGCACTAAAGCATTAACCATTTATTAAACAAGCACATTGAACCATGTGACATCTCTTACTACCCTTTTTTAGTTTCTAAATAGGCACTATTAATCAGTTTTTTGCATTATAATCATTCACAAGATCTTTAAAGACAATTATCATTTCTCCTACTACTTTCTACCCTTCCAGAACACTTTTAATACTGTCTTCAATAAATTCATTCACTCATTCATTCAATTATTATGTTCTCACCATGTGCCAGGAGCTGAGGACACAGTCTGTGCCCTCAGAAAGCTCACAATAAATGACATTCTCTGAAACAGACAAAAGAGGCCCTAGCCACATCACCTGAAACAAGAGAGGGGGAAGACAGATGAAAATCCAGGAAATCTATGTAAAGGAGGTGATGCTTGATTCTTTTCTAGAAAGACAAATGAGTAGGAAAGTGCCAGTGAAAGTCCAGTAGGCAATTAATGCACAGGAGTTTTTTGTTTTGTTTTGTTTTGTTTTTTCAGTTTTGGGCCAGGGCTGGGTAAGAACCTGCACAGGAGTTTTACACACACTAAGAGCTCAACAAATAATTGTCTACTTGTTCTGATATAAGAGGTATTGACTTGAAACTAGTGAGTTTTCAACCCTAAGAATCTATGGGTCTCTTGACTTTTTTAGGCCCGTAGTGGCCTATTTATTAAGTCAATGCTTCAGGCTTTCTCTTCACCAAAGAGTGTGTTTCCTCACTAACAGAACAGAAAATAAGACTGCTTTTTAAGGAAAAAAAAAAAAAAACACCCTCAGACTTGATGTCCATATGTCCATCCTAAAAGTAATACACTCTAATATTTGGCATATTTGAAAAATGAAGAAAAGGGGAAAAAGAAAATAATGACACATTCGACCACAGATAGTCATTATTGATAATCTGGTGCATTTCTTTCCAGTCTTTTTTTTTTTTTTGTAGTTTTTAATTCATTATTTTTACGTAGTTGCTATGGTATTAATTAACGGTGCATATTTAAATACTAAAATCCACAGTGCTAGATGTCGCATGCCATAATGTGCTGAATTTTAATTAAATGGTAGCATGTTATTAATACTTTAAGAGTTGCTTCTTTCATGAAAAAAAATTTGTTTCTATGTTAACATTGTGACAAAGCATCATAATAAGTATCAGTTGTATTGGTCCTATATCCCATGAAGATTCATAAGATGTTCATAATTTGATCAATCATTCCATGTTTGGACATGTAGGTTATTTCCATGATTTCCATGTTCTAAATAACTCTGCAGTGAGCATATTTATATACAATGATTTTCCTCCATATATTCTGGATTCATTTTAGGATCAAGTCTTAAAATTGAAGAAAAGAATGGATTGAAAAGTATGTTTCTAAGGCTTGTAATACATATTGGCAATTGCTTTTCACTCTTACCAGCCACAAGAATGTTTTTAATTGTTATCAGCACTAAATATTGTCACTTAAATCTTTGCTGACTTGATAGTTTAAGAAAGGTGGTCAAATTTTCATTTCTTCGATTAGTACAATATTTTCTCTTTTATTATTTGGTTGTATTTATTTTGAGGGTCTTAGGTTGAATTCATATTAGGTCAAAATTAATAGGTGAGGTCATCTACACATAGAACAGCAGAAGGCTCCTGGGTTTAATCAACTTCACCACAAATTCACAACAGTAAGAATACTTTTCCAAACTTCTATGTTTTTACTGTGCTAGTTGTTCTCACATGCTATTCTATTCAACTTTTAAAAAAACATAATAAATATTGTGCTTCCTGTTTATTGTAGATAATTGTAGATTTGGCTTATTGACTGACCAACCTTACCAAGCCAGATGCTATCCATGCCGGAATGTAAAGCTAATCTCAGTCCAATACTTTCTTTCCTATAACTAGGCATGACTTGTCCTCATGTACCTACATATGTATATTTTGATAGTACGTCTCTGTGTCACAGCATCCTGTGACGGCTACAGAACACTCATCAGAGCATTCGTCCCACTGAAATCATTGAATTTCTTGCCTCTCCTTCCCCCTCCCTGCCCTATAGGTCACAAGTCTGTTGAGGGAAGAAATCATGTTACATCTGATGTTGCAGCCCCAGAGCCCAGCAGACTGCCTAGAATTAGTGGGTGGTCCATAATAGTTTTAATTAATGTATAATTACATCAATATACCACATGATTCATTGACAGAGATGGGGATATTTGGGTTATGTGATGCCGCGTTTTGCACTGAACAATGTCTAACAACAACTTATAGCTCACTTTTGTTCATCTAAGTAAAATTTATTTCAAACGGAGTATTTATTATTAAAGTATATATCCAAACTGTACTTGGCCTTTGCTAGTTCTGTTCTCTTAAGTGAATGAGAAAATTGCTACAAGTATGCTATTTTAGTTCTACTTTTTGTATTTTATTGCTTTATGTGAGCTATCAGCAAAAACAACTCTTTTATCTCTATAAAATAGAATATAGACAACAGAGGATTTCAACATTTCACCAACTTTCCCTCTCTCTACTCTTAATCAGAAATTAAAAAATAATTCTAAAACCTCCCTGACCCTTCAAATACTCAGCTAGATTCCAGTCAATAATATCCTATTCAGCACTTACTAAAATGCTTCCAGTGACAGGAAACTCTCTTCCTCCTAATGGATCTATTGTCAAATTTAGACTTCTCTAAAGAGAAACTGGAAATGAATGGGATATGTTAATTGGTAGAAGTGCGAATTGGTATAAACTTAACGATGTAAGTCACAAACCTTTAAAGCGTACATACGTTTCTAGCAGGCAATCCTAAAAATCTACCTAAAGGAAATGATCACAGATATACACAACGATATATGTTCAACAATGCAATTTGCAGTGTCATTTATAATACTACCTAATAGAAAAGAAAGAAAACTGAAAACTATCTGATTGTCCAACTATACAAAATGGTTTTACTAAATGATGGGTCACATACACAATGCAATACAGTCAGATCATTTAAAAATGATGCTCTATGTACTATTTCATGAAATGAAAAAGTCATCTTTGTAAGTGAAGAGTCAGGTTATAGAATAGTATAATAATATCTGCATATGA
This sequence comes from Perodicticus potto, assembly GCA_963574655.1. NCBI lineage: Eukaryota > Metazoa > Chordata > Mammalia > Primates > Lorisidae > Perodicticus > Perodicticus potto. The sequence continues at coordinate 206,655 of CAUYRH010023471.1, forward strand.
GAAAATAATCCATTTTTTTTTAAAAAAGGTATATTTGCATGCATAGAATAAAGTCTGGAAAGACATCAGAAAATGTTGATAGTTGTATTTTTTTCATTTCCGAGTGGTGGGATTGAGTAGTACATTTGCTTTATTCTTTTCCTTTTCTTATAGACTTTCTAAAAGAAATATTTGTTACTTCTGTAATAAAAGGAAAAGCAAGTTTGGTATAGATCATTCTTTGAATTGAACCAAAATTATTCTTATTTTTTAAATAACTTCTACATTGTGCAAATCTATGAAAAGAAAAAATTACATCCTATTCAAGAAATATCTTTGAACATTTGAAGCAACTGCGATGCCCCTGGCTGCCTCACACTTTCTCTTACCAGTGAGCATCTCTGGGTTCTCCAACTTCTGCTTGTCTGCAGTACATTCTTTGCACAGTAGCTACAGTGATAACCACAGTGACCCCATGCAATAGATCTATCATTTCCCTGCTGAAGGCCTTCCAAGGGCTTTACTCAGAAGAAAAACAATGCCCACTTCAGGGTCCACTGGGCTGTTTCTCGGATCCTATTTTCTACTACTGTTATAGTTCCTCATTCTGCTTCGGCCTTGACGTTTTCTTTCTCCCATGTTCCCATCTCAGGACCTTTTCACTTGTCATCCCATCTGCCTGGAATGCCCTTCCCTCAGATATTCCACACTTGTCCCTGCTTTCCATTCAAATCTCCTCTCCTCAGAATGGTCCTTCCTGAACCTTCTCAAAGCTAGCACCGCTTGGACTCTCAATTCCTGGGTCTACCCTATTTCTCTTCCTAGCACTTATTACTGCTCCATCGTTTCTTATTTCTTTTGTCTGAATGTTTATGGTCTATCATCCCAACCAGAATGTAAGTTGCACAAAAGCCAAGGCTTTTCAGGGTGTTTTTCACTGCTATAATCCTGATGGCCTAGAAAAGACACAGATGAGGGGTTAAATATATTGCTTTAAATTAATGAAGCAAGTGGTTTCAAGTTTCATCCCCCAGCTGCTGGAAATCCAAGTCCCCATCCCAAATGAAGGTGATGCCCAGGAAAGAACACCATGCTCCAGGTGTGGTCTGGCCATGAGGCCCAGTGTGGTCCTTCCCTCCTCCCACCCCCTTCCTCACTCCTTGCACAGCAGCTCTCTAATCCGGGTCTCTAAATTCAAACGCCATCCCCAGCATCCCCACTGCACTCCTCACTCACGCGGAGCATCTAATGAGCACCCCACTGTGAATCAGGTATGCGCTACAGCTCCCAATTAGTATTTATTTGCTCTAGTGACAAATGAAGACACCTGAAAAGACATATATTATTTTAAGGGAAAATTTGCACAGAGAGAGAGTTTTCCTTTTAAAAAATTACTTGGAAAAAAAAAAGAATTTCTTTGAGGTACTTAAAGCAAAGGGGTGAGAAAGAGAGGCACACAGAATAACACCTGAAGCTTTTAGAAGCTTCATGTCCTGGCCCTACTACTGACAGATTAAACAATGAACAACTTGTTTGTGCACCGTCTTGGCAAAAACACACAGCTGGGGAAGGCATGACTCAGAGAACAAGGAACAGGACATGCAACAATTATTCAGGCAGATCCACCCAGCCGGGCAGACGAATACCCTAGTCTCTAGGATTTTGTCAATAATGTGGAACAAACAGGTAGATGGACATGAGGCCACAACAGAAAACACGATAGGCACTGATAATTCGGAAAGCTAAAGTAAGTTTGAGTTCATGAGTGAACTGTTAGAGAAAGGGAAAACCCCAGTGATAGTGTGTGGCTGTCATGATAAGATTTTAAAATGTCTTCATTTAAGAAAAATGAATCAGATACCAAAATGATATGATCAGAAAGATGTGTTCATTTGACAATAATCTGTGAGATTACACCATTAAAAATGAAATTGTTATCCACTCTTACTAAAGAGATTCCTTGTTAAGAAGTTTGATTTTGATCAAGATGAGGCTGCCTTTCTCCTAAAAGCTATAACCTCATTCAAGGTTATAGTGCTGACCAGGAAAAGCCCGATCAGGCATAAGGAGTAAAGTTGACTGGCACAGTGATTAATAAAAAAAAAAAAAAAAGACATTGAAAAAAGCAGGAATTCCATTTTTATTCCACTAGCTTAAAAAAATTGTTTTAATTTGATGTTATATGGTCAGATACACACAACATAAAAATTACCATCTTAACCATTTTTAAGTGTGTAGTTCAGTAGCAATCAATTCATTTGCTTTGTTGTGCAATCTCCAGAACTCTTTTCGTCTTGCAAAACTGAAACTCTATACCCGTTAAATAATAACTACTCCACTAGCTCTTGTGTGACTATAATTTTTAACTAGAATATGTTGTTATAATAAAAAAAAATGCATTCATATGGCAAAAGAAGATAGCATTTAATTCATATGTACATAGAAAATTCTATCCTGAAATAAATACCTTAATAAGATGGGTCAAAATCTTGGAAGAAAAAATATAAACAAATTATAAAAACAAATTTGTTCTGTAAATATATTTACCAACTAGAAGTTATCTGGATGACTAACAAATATTTATTTAAACTTCAGATTCATGGGCAGAATAAATACTAAGCAGTTGTTCTATTCTTCAAAATGCAATGCCAAATCCATTTCCCTGTTACTCACTAGCAATTTCCATCAACTGCAATTACACACAGTTATTTGAATAAAAGCCTATTACTACTAGTGACTTGAACGCTTGAAGACAAATGCAGCAGAGCCATCGTCAAAATCTCCTCTTAGCCATGTACACACAGCTCTTGAAAGAAGATCTACAAATCTGAAGACACTGTTAACTAATCCTTCCAAGAAATTTGGTTTAGGAGCCAGCAATAAACCTAGATTCAAATACCTATCCATGGGTTTTCCCTCAATATCCAGTTTGCCTGGAATTTCCCCAAACACTGAACAATCATTTTCTTATTAGATCATCTTTGCCATGCTCTCTGTATTCACAATGATATCATGTTGGGGTGAGGGAGGGAGTAGAACATCTAAACAGATCCCTAAAATTCAGCCACTTTCTTCCCTAGTCATGAATCATTTGGATACTTCAATCCATGGCTAGGTCCATGTTATCCATAAAAATTCATTTTTCACTGTCCCCTTTCCTGTCACTTGAAAAGAGCATTTGAATAATAAAACTTCTGCATTTCTTCTGTGACTGACGAGAAGAGGGGAATGGGGGAAGGCAGTTACAATTTGTTAACAGCTGCCCAAGCTTTTCTACCTTTAATCATATTACACAACATCTTACCTTAATCAGCAACATCTCTTTACCAAAATTAAATGATAAAACTTTTCTTAAACTTCATGGGAACTTCTTACTCAGTTTAATCCTAGTAATTCTTAGTTTCAGTTTCAATCAACAAAAATAAAAATAGTACCTCATACTTATATAGGGCTTTTGACCTTTCACGGTGCTTTGGTCAATATCTCATTTTGATCTTCTGTACTATTCGGGCTGGTAGGTATTGTTATTTCCATTTTACAGATGAAGGAATTAAGATGCAGACTTAATTGAATAAATTACCCCTAGATTATACACCAAGTATGCATACAGCCAAGACTCAGGTCTCACAATATTGCAATACTCTTCATTCCTTGTAGGTCCATGCATTAAATGTCCATTTTTTGGTAAATTCTAACATCATTTCCTAACTAGTAGGAAAAAAATATACAGACTTTTGTCCTGAAGCTAAATCACCCCCAAACAAATGCAGATATCAGATTTATAAAACAATTGGCATAGATTACAGAAATATATTATCCCATTAATATTTCTCCTTTTTCTTTCACTAATACAGGTTGTCCTCACAGCTGATTTATGTAGATGTTACAATTTTTTTCTTGTTGTTGTTGCAGTTTGACCAGGGCCAGGTTTGAACCCACCACCCTCGATATATGGGGCCAGCTCCCTGCTCACTGAGCCACAGGCACCACCCAGATGTTATGATTTTATAATCTCCATACATTTGAATTAGTTTGAAATGTCAAAGAGTTTTGATATTTTAGGTTTTACACTTCATGTATTTCTCCTTGTGTGTTACGGTTTCTGCCAAGCACCAAATTTAGCAGCGTCTCAGAGCTTTTTCTAGCCTGCCCCAAACAAGAAGCACTAGAAATTACTGAAGACAAGTTGGCCTTGTGAAATTTCCAAACTAGCTTCTACACCGAAGAAATTGAGTGAGATAAATTTAGAACACTTGGGAGCTTTGAAAGTCTATTTGGATAAATTTCAGTTACTGCCGATGTGAAGCACGTCCTAGGAATGGGAAGGGTGATCAAAGTTTCGCCTCCAAAAAAATCTATCCCTCATAAAATGCACAAAGGTAAACTTTGCTTTGTTGGAAAATGATAACACATTTCTTTGTTTAGAACACAAAATACCCAGATGGGGTGGGAAGAGGATATTCGCCTTTGTTGTCGTTGTCACAATTATTTTTATTTTGTTAGTTTTTTTGATAAGTGATATTTTTCTGGGTTATTTTAACAGACTAACCATCAGATTTATTTTTTAAAATTATTATTATTATAGTAAGTAACTTTTTTTGTATTACAGTTTATATACAGAATTTACTTCACTAAATCATTTATGATAGTAAATTCATTACAAGCTGACCAGTAAAGCACTCCATCTGTGGCCCATTGATCAAAGGTAGGATCCAAAGTATTCTGCTTGGTAGACTGCTAATTACTCATCATAACAACATATTAAATGTTTATTAAGGTTTCACTCTCTAATTTATTAAATCCTCATAGAAACCCTATGAATCAGACATAGTCATTATCCCCATTTAAAAGACAAAGAACTAGCACTCAGACAGCGTATGAATATTCTGATCCCAAATCTCATGCTTTTAACCATCATGCACATGCTCTCAATTCTGTGTATGCCCTTTAGCCTCATATTTTAGCACCAGAAGAGATTAGTAGCACCTCCAATATCTAACACAGACTCTTTCAGATCAATATTGCTGATTTACTTCAACAGTATTGGATCTGTATACATTTCCAAAATCTTTAGGTCTATTTACTGTTTCCTAATATTTCTTTCTAATTTCCCTTCTGCTCTGTGCTAGCTACTAGAGACACAATTATGAGAAGCAGTAGCTAAAGTGCTAGTTATCAAAAGCATGACAGTCTACTTGTGAGACAGACATAAACCAAAGAGTCACACAAATTTTCCCTTGAGGAAGTGAAAATAAAATGGAGTTCTAAATGGGGGAAGAAAGTGAGACAATTAGGAGTAAATATGAGATCATTATTTGTCATTGAGAAGGCACATGGGTATGAGTCTGAAGATCAGTAAAAATGATCTGAGCTAGGGATGCAAATTAGGGAACAATGAGCATTTGATATTATGTAAAGCATTGGACTGGCCGAGATCTGCACAGCAGTGAGCTCAGGCCAGAAAGAGGAGAGATCCAAGGATTGAATCCTATAATAGGTCAAGATATCAAAGAAATAAGGGAAAATAGCTAAAGAGACTAAGCAGAGATTAGTGACATTAAGTAAAGTAGGAGAGTGACATCTGCCCCAACCAAGTGAAGCAAGTCTTCAGAAAGATGAATGATCCAGTGGGTCAAATACTGCTAGTAGGTCCCATGAGATGACCATTTCATTTAGCAACATGACAATCATTGAAGACCTCCACCACTTCAATGGAATAGGAAGGTCAAAGGTTTACCTGAATTGAGTTCCAGAACAAAGGAGAGGAGATAAATTAGTGATATGAATGTAGGAAACACTTCTGAGTAATTTGGCTATAAAAGAGAGAAGAGAAATGGAGTAATTAATAGCTTGGAGAAAAAACAAGGGGAAAGAAATAATTTTTTTTTCCCTAAGGATGGTAGAAATTAGAGCATGTTTGTATGCTGATAGGAATAATCCAGTGAAGAGGTTAAGACTGGCCAGGTGTTAACTATGGAGTAATATCTTTGTCTAGGAAAAAAGGGATTGATAAAATAAAGAAGGAAAAAGACACACCCTCTCTTGCAACAGAAGGGAAGGAAGATGAAATTAAATACAAACACACTAGGTGGATAGATGGAACCGCAGAGCTTACAGATGCTGTCTTCTGATTGCTACTACTGATTCAGCAAAATAGGAAACAGATTCATTGAATAAGAGTGAAGATAGGTGGGAAAGTTTTATAGGCTTGAGGAGAAGAAAGAATGCATGAAACAGTCATCTAGGAGACAGAGAATCAATGTACTAGGGAAATGTACCCTGATTGCCTTGAGCAGAATGGAAAGATCACTTGAAGTTATTACTCTTGAATTTAAAATGAAATGATTGGGTACTCTTCTTGAACCTATAGAGAAACCTACATGCAGAGCTGATGACAGAGTTGAATGGTAGGTAACAAGGACCTATACCAGAAGAGTATAATGGAGAGAGAAGTGAGGGTGGGGCAGCACCTGTGGCTCAGTGAGTAGGGTGCCAGCCTCATATACCAAAAGTGGTGGGTTTGAGCCCGGCCCCAGCCAAACCGCAACAAAAAAATAGCCAGGCATTGTGGTGGGTGCCTTTGTAGTCCCAGCTACTTGGGAGGCTGAGGCAAGAGAATCACCTAAGCCCAGGAGTTGGAGGTTGCTGTGAGCTGTGATATAAAGGCACTCTACCAAGGGCAATAAAGTGAGACTCTGTCTCAAAAAAAAAAAAAAGAAGAAGAAGTGAGGGTGCAAGGTGAGAAGTGAGAGTATAAAGACTAACAGACACACAGAGTGGTGGATTATAGTATGTCCTAGTAGTACTACTGAAGTAAGACCATTAGAGAAAGTGAAAAGGAAGGCAGGAGTTAATAGGTAAGAAGAGGATACTTGAAATGGTCATGATGGAATAGATATGCCAAGGCCTCTAGAGTATGACCATGAGAGTCTATTATTGAGGTTGCAAGGTGGACAAAGAATTAACAGGCCATAAGTAAAAGGATCTTCCATGTGGTATTGAAATCACAAGGAATTATGACGGAAGCTGTGCTTGAGAAAACTAGCACAGTAAACTAAAACCAAAGAAACCGTGAAGATGAACATGGGCTCTACAGATGATTGCAACAAAGAAGAGCAGCAGATAGTATGGTCAACAACTTGAGAGTCAGAGAAGTGATTTTAAGAGGAGGGGGAGGAAAAATAATTTGGAAGTTGAAGGAAGATTAAGGAGAAACCTCTCTCACCACAGAACCCAAGGGAACAAGGGCAAGGAAAGAAAACTGCCCCACTGAAGGAAACAGAGGAATCCCAGCTCTTGCTTTTAAGTTTTATCCATTAGCCATGGGTGAATACTGAGCCCCAGAAATTTGGCTACTATTACTGCGAAACTGAATTTTAAATTTAATCTAAGTTAAATTTATTAAATTTGAATAGTACTATGCTTAAATGTTCCCTGCAAAACTGATGTTGAACTTTAATTGCCAACATAACAATATTAGGAAGTAGAACGTTTCAGAGGTGATTAAGTAATGAGGTCACAGTTTTCATAAATGGATCAAAGCCTCTATCTTGTGAGTGGCTTAGTTATTGCAAGAGCATATTCTTGATAAAAGGATGAATATGCATTCTCTTCACATGATGCCCTTCCTCCATGTGTGACCAAGAAGGCCCCTCGATTTTGGACTTCCCTACCTACAGAATAGTGAGAAATAAATGTATTTTCTTTATAAATTACCCTGTTCATAGTATTCAGTTATAACAGAAAATAACTATAATTGAAGACAAATAGCTACAGATTGGCTACCACACTGGACAGCACAGTTCTAGAACTTTTTAGCAGGATAGGAGAGAAAGCAAGTTGAGAATAGGAAGGAACCAGAAAATTCTAAGCAGATAAATGTAGGCCTTCCGATATTGCCTTACAATTCAGGCTTATGTATTGACTATTTTAGCTGTGTGAAATTCCTAGACTCCAGAATACTCAGCTATCAGGAAACTATTTCTACTCACTCGGTCTCCTATAAAAGTCCTACCAAGTGCATGTTTATTAAAGAGTTATTTTTAAAAATCTCAATCTGATTAACCCAACAAAGCTATTACATGGCCTTATTTTATACTAATTTACTCCAAAACTCAAACAAGTCCAAAATGAATAAAGACAGAAAATAGTTAAACAATTTCATAGAAAGATAAGTTACTTTACAAACTGACAGATTATTCATAGGAATTATTATAAAAATACTATAATTTGACCAGTAGTGGTCAAAAGTCATTTTTAATGATGGAAATGGAAAAAAAATACAGATTTTTTAATGAGAGTTTATTTGATTTTCCTTTTACATAAATGGATTTTATGTACTGAAAAAGAAGCTAATTTTGACAGATATGCCTGGAATCGGTTTTCCAACTGATGGCTATCGGAGCCAGCTTTCTCATTGTAATTTCTTTTCTGAAACTTCCAATTGAAAATAACATCAATATGTATGTGAACTTGGAATAGGGAATGAGGCACAAGGTACATAAAACTGATTAATGTAAACTGGAGAGGAAAACCCTAAAACCAAATCTAATGATCCATCAAACAATAGTCACTCTTCTTCTGAACAATGTGAATGCTATCAATTTAAAATAACAACTTAAATCACATAAGATAACAGAAGAAAGCAAATATATTATCTGTAAGAAATAAAGTATAAAAGCTTATTAAAATCAGAGAGCAAGAGAATGACAGTGAACTCTTAGAACAAAACTGGCATCATTCTCCAATTAAATGAATACCTTAGCGATGACTATATGCCTGTGTGCTATATTTAAATTAGCTTTATTTGTAGAAATCAGTGTATGTCACAATTCAAAGTACAGCTGAGAAATCACACTTTTTGTCACACACATGATAACCTAATTCCAACTATTTTTATCTACTTCGTAACTCAAATGATGCATGCTATATATTATTTTCCTAAGAGTCAAAATTATATTTAGAATTAAAATTGGTTTTATGTAGTCCAAGTTATTGCACCCGAAAGCAATGAGTCATGCACCAGAAGTACACAGATTTGGGAGGCAAATATGGAAACATTAACTGCTCAGCAAGAGCTTGCTCAGCCCCTTAGCTTGAAGAATAAGCTTTATAAATGTTGTACAGTTAATGAGGGTTGGGACAACAAGGTCACTCTTATTCTTTTTCAAAGGTGCCATGGATTATTTGTCTTTAACCTGAATATCAAGGTACAGAATCTGAGTTGAAAGTTTCAAACAGCTTGTTATTATGTTCTGTATTACACTTCACATGGACAAGGAACACTACTCATCCACCTTCTAGGCATCGTTATTTTTTATGTTTCCTTTTTGGGAAAGTGAGTATTCGATGATTCTTCCATACATTTTCACTCCATTATTTCATAACCTTAAAGAATAAAAGAGGAGAGAGAGACTATCTAGTTCATGCAGATTTTTCACCCATGATCCTAGTCTCATCACCAGATTGTTCTAAACAACAGGGCTGACCATGGAGACCCCAACAGCCTGTAATAATATAGTACCTTCCGTGGGGCTCACTTTTCACTAGCTTACTTACCCTTATGGAATGGAAGAGATGGGGGAGAATTCGCCTCACTAGGCAGGTACTCCATGATGTACATGGTGCTCATTCCTTTTTATAGGACCCTACTTAATCTTTGCGAAAGTCCTTCAAGGAGTGGCCAATTCACAAATATGAAAATAGATATGTAAGCAACTAAGAATTCTTTTCCAAGGTCACATACGTGTTAGAAAAAGGTGCCAAATTTGAACACAGGCTACTATGATCATAAAACCCTGTTCTATCACCCACAACTTGTGGTATATATATCTCCTTATCACTCCTACTCGTTTTGTTCTCTGCATCACTTGGCAAAGGCAAAAAATGTAGTACCAACAGTGAAATTTTGAAAACCCTTTTATGGACATAAATGCCTGTGAGAACTGTACCAAGAGCTTTGAAAACAAAGAGCCCCATAAAATTACTTGAAGAATTTAAAAAATAATAATTCCATATCTTAATTCCAAAATGTTAGTGAAGCAGCAAGATGGCAGGGGAGGTAGAGACCTCCAGCAATAATTTCTTTACCCAAACACCTATTTCAACAACTATCCAATCAAGCAAGCACCTTCAGAAGAACCAAAGACCAGGTAAATGATCACACCACCTGTTTAACAGTGTAGCAAGAAAAGAGCACTGAAGGAGGCAGAAAAGGGGGTCTCGCGTGGCTTACACCACCCCTCTGCTGTCCCCCTAGCAGTGTGTATAGCATCCAAAAGGGAAAGGAGAAGAACAGTGAAGTGAATGTGGGGCTATGCATTGGAACTCAGGATCTCCGTGGCACAAGGGAATACAGCACAGGGGAGAATTCTGCCAGAGCTCATGAAGGAAGCATTTAGAATAACCTGGCCAGAGGAAAATCCTAGGCCCAAAAACCCAAGTTCCAACTAGCCCCACCACCAGCTGACAAAAAGCAGCCTGGGGCCTGGACTAAAGCAGTTGGCCCACAGGGTCTGCAGTCTTTGGGCAATTCTTGCAGCTGCACAGGTCCGAGCCAGTGGACTTGGGTTGCACATGACCCAGTGAGATACCAGCAGCTGCAGCCAAGCCAGTGCCTGTAACGCCCCTCCACTAACCCCAGCCAGTGTGGCTAAGAGTCTTCCTCCACTTGGAGAAAGGAAAGAGAAGAGCTCAAAGGGCTTTATTTTGCATCTTAGGTACCAGCTCAGCCACAGTAAAGTAAAGTACCAAGCAGACTACTGAAGCCCCTGAGTCCAGGCCTTAATTCCTAGATGACATTTCTGAACCCACCCTGGACCAGAATGAAACATACTGCCCTGAAGGGAATGACCCACTCCTGACAAGATTCACCACCTGCTGCCTCAAGAGCCCTTGGGCTTTGAATAAACATCAGAGGTAGCCAGGCAGCAGTTGGTACGGGCTTCAGTGAGATGGGGCTGGTTTCAGATGTGACTGATGCTGGTGGCCATGTCAGAATGCCCTTGTCACTCCTCCCCGAATGCTAGCAGCCCAGAAGAGAATGAGGGAAGATAATGAGAGACTTTGCCTGGTAATTCAGGGAATTCTCTTGCATCTTACCCAAGATCACCCAGGTGGTATCACCAGGAGTGTGCAACAGTCATAGCATTACTGGGCTTGGGGCTCAGGGCTGATATAGCTATAATGACCAGACACCTGACCACAACATTCAATTCCCTTGAGTATCTGGAAAACTTTCTCAAGAAGGACAAGTTCAAACTAGACCTGACTATGAAGATAAAATAAATACTTAACTCTTCAATGCCCAGACATTAACAAACATCCACAGGTGTCAAGAAAATCCAAGAAGACATACCCTCACTAAACAAAAAACAAGTAACAAGATAGATGGAGTAATAACAAGTCTCCCAACAAAGAAAAGCCCAGGACCTGATGGTTTCACTGCTTAATTCTACCAAGAATTCAAAGGAGAACTAATACTAATCCTACCTATCAATACCAAAAAAAATGAGAAGGAAGATACTCTAAACTCTTTCTATGAGGCCTATGTCATTCTAATAACTACATCAGACAAAGACAAAAAAAGAAAGCAATAGGTCAATATATCTGATGAATACAGATACAAAAATCCTAGATAAAATACTAGCAAACTGAATTCAGTAACACATTAACAAAAAGACTATTCGTCATGATCAATTAGGATTTATCCCAGGGATATAGGATGGCTCAATATATGCAAATCAATGCAATACATCATGTCAACAAAATAAAGGATAAAAAACATATGATAATTTTAACTGATACTGAAAAGCCTTCAATAAAATTCAATATCTCTTCATGATGAAAGCTCTCAGAAAACTAAATATAGAAGGAACTTACCACAATATCATAAAAGTCGTATATGACAGATCCCTACCTAGTATCATACTGAATGAGGAAAAACTGAAACCCTTTCCTCTAAGACCTGAAGAAGATGAGGACACCCACTTTCACCACTGTTATTCAACATAGCTCTGGAAATTATAGCTAGAGCAATTAGCACAGAGAAAGAAATAAAGGGTATCTAAACTGGAAAGGAAGAAGTCAAATTATCTTTTTTTACAGACAATATGATCTTATATCTAGAGAGATCTAAAGACTCCAGCAAAGAACTATTAGAACTGATAAACAAATTCAGTAAATTTTCAGGACACAAAATCAACATATGAAAATCAGTAGCATTTATTTCTACATGCCAATAGCAAATAATCTGAAAAAGAAACCAAGAAATAATCCCTTTGACAATAAAATACCTGTGAATAAACTTAACCAGAGAAGTAAAAGATCTCTGTAATAAAAACTATAAAACATTAATGAGAGAAGTTGAAGAGATACACAAAAAATAAAAAGATATTCCATGCTTCTGGATTGAAAGAATCAGTATTGCTAAAATGTACATACTACCCAAACTGATCTACAAATTCAATGAAATCCCCATCAAAATACCAATGACATTCTTCACAGAAATAGAAAAAATAATCCTGAATTTATATGAGGCTACAAAAGACCCAAAATACCCAATACCATCCTGACCAAAAAGAACAAAACAGAAGGAATCACATTACCTGACATCAAATTATACTCAGCGCTATGGTAACCAAAACAGCATGGTAGTGGCATAAAAACAGACACATAGACTAACAGAACAAAATAGGGAACCCAGAAATAAATCCACATATCTACAGTGAGCATACCTCCAACAAAGGTGCCAAGAACATACAGTGAGGAAAGGAAAGTCTCTTCAATAAACAGTGTTAGGAAAACTGAATATCCATATGCTAAAGAATAAAACTAGGCCCTTCTCTCTTTTACCATATATAAAAGTCAAATCAAAATGGATTAAAGACTCAAATATAAGACCTGAAGGGATGAAACTACTAAAAGAAAACCTTGAAGAAATGCTTCATGATGTTGGTCTGGGCAAGGACTTCTTAAGCAATACCCCCAAAACACAGGGACCAAAGAAAATTGTACAAATGGGATCATATCAAGCTATAAAAACTCATCCACAGCAAAGGAAACAATCAACAAAATTAAGAGACAACCCATAGGACAGGAGAAAATACTTGCAAACTACCCACTTGACAAGGATTAATAACTAGAATATATAAGGAGCTCTAACAACTCTATAGGAATAAGATCAAATAATTCAATTAAAAAATGTGCTAAGAGTCTGAACAGACATTTCTCAAAAGAAGATATATAAATGGCCAATGGGTACATGAAAAAATGCACAACATCATTAGTTATCAGAGAAATGAAAATTAAAACATCTCACCCCAGTTAAAATGCTTTTATCAAAAAGACAGGCATTAATGAATGCTAGTGAGCATGTGGAGAAAGGGGAACACTATTGGTAAGACTATAAATTAGTGAAACCACTATGGAAAACAGTATGAAGGTTGCCCAAAAAACTGAAAATAGAATTAACATATGATTCAGCAATCCCACTACTGGGCATCTATCCAAAGGATGAGAATGCAGTATATTGAAAAGATCTCTGCACTCCTGTGTTTACTGCAGCACTATTCGCAATAGCCAAGACATAGAATCAACCTAAGATGAACTGATAAATTGAGGGTGCATATGCACAATGGAATATTATGTAGCCACAGAAAAAATGAAAGTCTGCCATTTGAAATAATACAGATGTAAAAGAGTGCATTAAGTCATATGAAATAAGCCAAGCACAGAAAGATACATCTCACATGTTCTCACTCATATGTGGGAACTACATATTGAAATAATTGATCTCATGAAGACACAAAGTAGAATGATGGTTACCAGAGGCTGGGAAGGGAAGGGAGGAGGAGGGCATGAAGTGGGGATGGTAAATGGGCACAAAAAAATTTAGATAGAATGAACAATACTTGATAGCATAACAAAGTGACTATAATCAACAGTAAGTTCGGGTATACATTAAGAATGGAATTGGAATCTTCCTAACACAAATTTTAAATGCCTGAAGTGATATATACCCTACTTACCCTGATTAATTAAGTCACATTCTATACCTATATCAAAATAACACACGTACCCTATAAAGATACACAACTATTATGTATACATAATAATTAAAAATAAAAATAAATTTAATGATATGACATAATCCTAGATATGATACACCAATGTTTGATCATTAAAATCAATTAACATAACAAAATGCTTAATAAGTGCTACTCTATGAAGACTGAGGAAAGCAAAAATATTAATAGAAAAGCATATTCAAGTGAAGTCACAACTAAGAGCATGAAGTTGGAATCAAATAAAGCCTTTGAAAGTGGAAAAGCTGAGAAATTCTACTTCTGGCTATGTCTGGCTTGTCAGACTTAATTTTCCCATCTGGAACAGACCAGTTGTCCTATCCAAAACAAACTAACAAAAAAATGGATAAAATGACAAACAAAAATGTTTGAAGGCAGCAGAGATTCACCAGGACGTTGTTATTTACAAAGCCAATATGTTAGTGAGAAAGACAATGCATAGAGGTAAGTGTAATCTTCTCTGCCACATTTCTTCTTAAAATGTTTGCCTAGTAATGAGAGGCATGAGACAGAAAGCAGAAAATGATAGCCCAAAGGTTCAAGCAAATTCACAAAGGTCTAGAGACAAAAATGAACTATGAGGCTAATAAATTGATCAAAATGAGGGGCTAAGATTCTGGAAAACAGGCAATCACAGAAAAAACAGTTGAAGAGAATGCACCACATTCTCTCTTTTAGTATTTAAAAATTCTTAATTGTATAAGGTAAAAACCAGAGAAGCCAAGCAGAAGTCCCTAGGTAAAAGTCTGGAAAGGTAACTGGAAATTTCTGCCATGTGAGAGAGTCAAAAATTGAAGACCAGTGCATACCATGGGTAAGAGGTATGGAAAAGAGAAAATGCCCCCAAATTTTCAGTTCAGACCAATGAAGGAGCAGATCCCAAAATAAAGGTAATCCAGAAACAGAATTGAACGCAAGAACTCAGACCCCACTTAGAATCATCTCAATCCTTGATTGGCTCTAAGTGATCTTCTATTCCACTAACTACCTGATAGAAATGAAGCAAATGCTCTCTGGAAAAAAAAAATAGAAAAGAATCTAGATGCATAGTATCTGGCATTCAATCTAAAAATACAAGACATACCAGAAGACAAGTCCAAACAGCCAAAATATAATACACACAATAGAAACTATCACCTGCTAATAAAGATAAAACTGGAATTAGTGAGACACTGACTGTAAAATAATAATGGTTACTACATTAAGAAAATAGTTAAGAAGATGGAGAACTCACTGAAGAACTAGAATCTATGAGTCCAATTGGAATTTTAGAAACAAAAAACAACTAAAATTAACAATTAATTAAATTGATTTCCTAGCAAGTTAGATACATCAGAAATGAGGAATAGTAAGCTGGGAAATAAATTGATAAAATATGTAAAGCAAGAGAAAAGGTAGAAAATAAAATAAAAAAGACCAGGTGACACATGAGGAAAAGGTCTAACATACCTATAATTGGAATTCTAGATGACTACAGAGAGAATAGGGCAGAAGCAATATTTGAAGAAATATTTACCAAAATTACATAATACATCAAGTTACAGATTTATGAAGCCCCAAATGGATGTAGGCAAAGAAAATACAAAATAAGGCACATAATATTCAAATTACTAAACACTAAAGATAAACATCTTTTAAATTTCATATTAATATGAGGGTACAATCAATTGGGTTACAATGTTTGCATTTGTGAGGTAAAGTCCTGGTTGGAGTTGTGTCCAGCACCCAGTTGTACCATGCCATAAATACACCTTAAAAGCAACCAGAGAAAAACAAATCTCATATTAAAGGAGCAATAATAAAACTAACAACTGACTTTTCAACAGAAAGTAAGTGAACTAGGACAAAATAAGAGTTAACAACAAAGAAATGTTGAAAGAAGTTAACAGCCAGCCTAAAATTCTGTACCAGCAAAAATGAAGGCCATGTTTTCAGACTTCAAAAAAAATTCAGGAAATTTACTTCTACGAGACCCTTATGAAAAAAAATATTTTCTTTGGCAAAGGAAAAAAAAGATCTCATTCAAAGTAAGAAAACACAGACAAAATTGAAGGCTAATGAAAAAGTAAGTGGATAAGTATAAACGAATATTGATTATCTTGAACTGTTCATAATATCTTTCCTTTTTAATATTTTGCATACTTCCTACCTTGCATACAAAAGTAGGAGCAAGTGACATGAAATATTATTTAAGAATCTCATATTTTCTGAGAAATAGCAAAAGTACTAGATTATATTAAACTACAATAAAAGAAGCCTGTTATGCTAAGGCAACTACCAAAATCACTTTTTAAAAAGCTTAACTAAAATATGTATACCTACCTAATAGAGAAGCATAATCAGAAAAATTTTCGATTAGTACAAAGAAAGAAAAGACCAGTGGAAAAAGAAAAAACAAATACAAATGGGACAAATGAATAAGAAATAATAAAATAGAGGGCAATTAGTGGGATCACACCTACGGTGCATCTTAGTGGGGTACTGGTGAAACTTATTAAATGTAGAGTATCAATGTCTTTATATAGTGATTAAGAAAATGCCATGAAGGCTCTCTCTCACAGTACGATCAAAATGTTTCTGATTGTATATGAAGCACAT
>CAUYRH010023472.1:0-37215 GCA_963574655.1 Perodicticus potto
ACCCCTAATATGAAGCAAATTTATATCTTTCAAGTGAAGGCTACAACCCAATTATTGCACAAGAAGACGGGGAAAGGGGAGAGGGAGGGAAGGGGAGGGAGAGGGTGGGGGGAGACAGGATAAAAGGTGAGATCACACTTGAGGTGCATATTTGAATGGTCAGGAGAAAACTTCTAAATGCTGATCAAAAATGTTTTCACACAGTAAATGAGAAAATCTCATGAATGTTATGTCAATCAGGCAGATGAAAATATCTCAGATTGTATGTGAAGCCCGCACACTGTACCCCATGAGTGAATTAACGTACACAGCTATGATTCAATTTTAAAAAAAAGAAATTAAAAACAAAAAATGAGACAGCCCTAAGAATCCAATACACTGGACCATGAGAAATAGGCATAAGAATAGAGTAAAAGAAACACAAACCTTCTAAACAAGCAAACAACATCAACAACAAAAGATGGACATCTATACAGAGAGTTGATAAATGTACAAAGGCCTCCCTTATCTAAAATGCCTGGAAATTTGAAATTTCAGATTTTTTCAGAGTTTGGAATATTCTGTAAAAAGACAGATAATAAATATTTTAGGCTTTGAAAACCATAGGATCTCTGTTGCACTTATTTATACCCTGGGGATGGGACCAAAGCCTAAATATGAAATACATTTATGTTTCATATGCACCTTTTACACATATTCTAAAGGTGATTTCATACAATATTTTAGTAATTTTGTGTACTTTACACTGTCCAAGTAAAGGGCACATTTATAACTTTGACTAAAACTGTATAAAAGCAACAAAAACATTTGTACCCCCATATATTCTGAATTAAAAAAAAAATCTGCATAAAACTACATTTAGGTACATTGAACCATCAGAAAGCAAAGGTGTCACTATGTCAGCCACCCATGTGGCATCATGTCGTTGCTCAAAACGTTACGGATTTTGGAGAGTTTAAGATTTTGGATTTTCGAATTAGGAATGCTCAAACTGTACTATCATTAAAAACTGGGAATTTAGAGTTATTTAGAATTTGATAAAGAATAGAGAGTGGAGAAAGGAACTGTGACTGATCACAGTAGGACGTACTTTAAGAAGAGAATAATTAATAAAATCCAATTAAGAAAGCAGAGGATTTGTGATCAAAGGAGATTGAAATATTCAATAAAATCTATTTGATGACAGTGCATTTAATGTGATGATGTTTAAGGCACTTTATTGATTTTACTGCTATTCTGCATACCAGAAACACAAATGGGTTACAAGCGAGTAACTTTTCACCAAATCCAGGTCACCTTCCTCAGAGTTGAAGTCAGGAAATTGATGTGTATGTAGTCAGAGACGTTGCCCAGTCCCTCTTACAAGTAGGTGTTTGT
Organism: Perodicticus potto; assembly: GCA_963574655.1. NCBI lineage: Eukaryota > Metazoa > Chordata > Mammalia > Primates > Lorisidae > Perodicticus > Perodicticus potto. Next base: position 1,378 of record CAUYRH010023472.1, read on the forward strand.
GTGTGTGTGGCTTTTATGGCATTGCCTTGTTCTCAGTAAGAGAACAATGAGTCCAACTTACATGTATAGAGGATTAAACATCATATTTACTACAACAGTCACCAATATCATAACTCATCTGAGGAATTACTAAGAACAAGACATTCTCCTGGCAAGCCTGGAAATCTCTTGTGACTTGGATGGCAAGCCACCAAGTAACTCAGTAATCCTGGAAGAGCAAAGTTCAGTCCTGTGGTAGTAAGGCTATTGTTAAACATTAAGCATTTTATGGCAGTTCCTCGAAGGATTAGTGGAGAAAATTGCATGTAGTATTTTGGAGATCATTTCCTTACCATCTTTGAAGATCATTTCCTTGAGTGCATACTCTCTTGACACCTATGAGATCATTTCCCCAAGCACGCAGGCCCTGCATGGCTTTGCTTAATAATCTTTCCACCCATTATGTATCTTCTCAATAAAAGGATTCTGTAAGAAGTGCTCAGTGCTATCCCGTACCTAGCCTCACCTCTTGCAGCGTGTACTGTCAATCCGTGTTTCATGTGATTGTTTATGTGGTCACAACACACATACTTAGCCTTTTACAAAGCAGACCTACTTCCTCCACACCTTCTTTTTTTTTGTTTTATTGCCTGTATCCAGATGGAATACAAGATCCCACAGCTGGGGCTGGCAAACTATGGCCCATGGACCAAATCTGCCCTGCTGTTTGTAGAGAGTTGTACTGAAACACAGCCATGCCAATTCATTTACACATTGTCCACAGCAGCATCAGAGTTAGGTAGGTGCAACAGAGATCCTAACATGCCTTTCAAAGCCTAAAATATTTATTAGCGGGCTCTTTACAGAAAAGCTACCAATCCCTGTCCTATATGATAACAAATTCCATCTGGAAGAAACCTGAATTCCCAAGTCAATGAAAGAAGAGCCCACCAAACTGAACCCAACCTTCCTTGACTATTATACGAGCCCAGGAATAGGCCTGCCCTATTTGATACATTATGTTTAAGGGTTTATTTGTAACTGCTGTTTACCCTATACTTACTAATCATGTATCTTTTACAGATTAAAAAAAAGTCAAAAATGTTAAATAACTTAGCCAAGACCATATTAGTAAGTGAAAAGAGCAGGATTTGAATACAGATCTGTGCTACTCTGAAATCTGCCCTATTTCTCCCCTAGGTTCAGAATGATCTTTGGAGGCTGCATTGAGAAGTAATTTTTATAGTATGTTCTAATTTGTGTTCTCTTATAATTTTTCCTAATAGGTTTATTGAGCTGCAATTTATATACCTACAAATTCATCCTTTTAAAAGTATACAGTTTAATGGTGTTGAATTTATTTGCAGAGTTGTACCAACCATCGCCATTATCTAATTTTAGCATATTTTCATCCCTCTCGAACCAAATTCCATTAGCAATGACTCTTCATTACCCCTCTTTTATTACCTTGGAACCACTAATCCCCTATCTGTCTTACGAATGTACCTATTCTGAACATTTTCATATAAATGGAATCACACACTATATGGTCATTTTTGACCTTATTTTAGCATAACATTTTTAAGGTTCTTCTATGGTTTAGCATATTATCAGTACTAATTACTTTCTGTTCATGAATAGTATTTCATTTATAGATATATCACTTTTTGTTTATTCATTAATCAGTGAGTTGCTTCTACATTTTGGCTATGATGGATAATGTTGCTATGAATAACACTAGTCTTTATAAACACATATGTTTTCAATTCTCTAGGATATATTCCTAGGAGTAGAAATGCTCTGTCACATAGGCAGTCTTTAACATTTACACAACTGCCATGTTGCTTCCCAAGATGGCTGCACCATTTTGATCCCATCAGCACTGCAGGAGCATTCCAATTTCTCCACATCCTTGTCAACACTTGTTTATGTCTATCTTTATTTCAGCCATTTTTGTGGGTGAATAGGGGTATCTCTTTGTGGTTTTGATGTGTATTTCCCTATGACTAATGACATGGAGCATGTTTTATTTACTTATTAGTCTTTTGTATATCCTCTTTGGGTAAATATCTGCTCAAATCTATTGCTCATTTTGAAATCATTTGTCTTTATTGAAGAGCTTTAATGTTTTATTTATATTTTCTAGATACAAGTTCTGTAACAAATATATTATTGGAAATTTATTCTGTGGGTTGTCTTTTCACTTTCTTAATGATATCCTTACAGTGACAAAAGTTTTTAATTTTGATGAAGTTAAGTATATCTTCTTTTTCTTTTGTTGCTTATACTTTTGTTGTTATATCCAAGAAACCATTGCCTATTCCAAGGTCACGAAGATTTGCACCTAAGTTTTCTTCTGATTGTTTGACAGTTTTAGCTCTTACATTTAGACCTGTTAACAATTTTGAGTTAATTTTTGTGATTTGTATGGCACTTGGGTCTTTTGCATGGGGATATCCAGTTGCCCTGGCATCATTTGTTGAAATGATCTCATGGACTTTTCAATTTTTAATTAACTTGCATTAGTTCTGTGATCGAAACAACTAAATGTCATAAAAATGATACAAAACATTTTTACAAATTAAATTCAAATGTATGTAGGAGGATAATGGAATGTCACAGAAATTAAAGGCAGGAAACTGATTAAAGGAAACATGGGAAGGCTTATGTTGTCATATGCAAAATAGGAGTCAAGGAATTTAAAAAGAGAAAAAAGAGACACACGTTTGGCGAAGTGTTTTCAAAAGCTGGATTTGTTTCATTTAAGATATAAGTGTTCAAATGTGGAGATAAAAGAACGGAGCGTGGTTTATGCTTTTAAGGAATTTGGTGATGAGAAAGAGTCATAGTTACAGGCTTAAAAAAGGAGAAAAAGGACAATTCTTATAAAGTAATGTGTCGAGGGGAAGAATGGTCCTACAGTATAAAGGAATATAATTATTGGAAGATTAGAAGTTATTAGGGAAAGATGGAGGATGCAAGGAAATGGAGAGATTAATTGATGAAAAAATATGTGGAGTCCCTGTCTAATTAGGGTACAGGCTTTGGAGTAGAGCTGTGGTCAGTACTTGTTGAATGGAAGAAAGCAAAAGGAGAAAGATTGAATGACAGATTGAAAATCTGAAGAGGAAGAAAGGAGAGGTATAGGAGAAGACAGAGGGAAGAAGGAATGCAGCGAGAATGGATGAGTTGCAAAAGAGGACGAGTTCTTTAACAGATAAACAGCATCTTCCCCTGAGATGGAATTATAATGTGATCGTTTAGTCCAAGTTTGTAATTTTGACAAGCTGCTGTTTGTGAATTCACCTGTGTACAAGATATAACAAATGGGGGTTTGTTCCAGATATTTATTTTGATTATAGTCCCTGAGAGCTAAACAAAACACACAAATAATATGACTCCTCTGAAATCAAGACTTCTGGTGATCCTGAGCCTACATCCAGAAATAGCAACAGTCACTGAGGTGTTCAGGTTAGTTGCCCCTTTTAGAGAACATATATTTTTTTTTATTCACTTATTAACTGTTAAGCTTCACAAAGTTTTTGAAAAGGGATGAGTGACATATACTTATTTACAGAAATCTGTATCATAGAAGGCAGGGTGAGGGTGGTCATTGCACAAATAGATCTCACTTTACTATGCTTAGGAATTCAAGGACATTTCATGCACAAATTTGGAGCCATAAATGGAATGTGTGTGTTGAGGGGGAAAGAAATGGAAAAATATTTTTTAATAAGAAAAGTTTTACCTCTTCCTACCTCCTTTCTATGATAATGAGCAAAAATAAAATGCATAAAATGCAAGATCCTTTAATTCTCAGCAGGCTGGCTGATACAGATGATTATTGCAGCCTCACATTTCTGAGAAGCTTACAAAATACTTTTCTTATGATATGGTTTTTGAGTTATTATCCCAAAATAAGTCTGTTGCAAGGTCATAGATGATGCATTCTTTAAACATTGCTGGCCATAAATGACCCTAATGTCTTTAAATGTACAATGTATATGTATAAGCTATTTGAATAATTCCCTAGAACCGTTTCTCTGTGAGCTTGAACGAAGCCTTACTATACCTTCCACCTGTGTTCATATGTTTCAGTTTTAAAGTCCTGCTAGGACTTCTTTTCCATCTAATTGCATGCTAGCATTCTAGCCACTAGAAAGAATAAATTGGGACTTTTCTGTTTTTATTTTTATAACACTTGTGAAATCTAAAAAGAAAAGTGTTTGATGTATTGGCACATTTAAATGTGCTTGGACACAATGGATGCTGCCTCCGTGGTTTCCTTTATGAAAGTGCATACACACGAGAAGCGGGTTCTCCTCCCCCTTCACCCACATGGCGGAAATAGTGTCATAAACATAATGGGATACTCAGGAGGAGGGGAAGTCAGAAAGTTGCCAGATTTCTTTCTCTTTGCTTTCCCATCACCATCCAGCTTTTCTGGTATTTCATGGTCTAGCTCTGCTATTTTACTTTACTCTATGGAACCACCCACAAGTTGTCTAGTTTTGTCTTTGTATCTCCAGAGGGTCCTTTCTTTTATAATCTTCCATCTGATCAATTTGGGAGAAGTTGAGAAGGAAGGCTTCGGATGCCAGCAAACCTCATGTTCTGAGTATATCTAATTTAGAACCTCCATCACACTCGCACGTGGGCACAGGTATTCCGTATTTTCACATGGCCTTTTAGTCATTTATTTCTCATGAAGATTAGATGGACCCACATTTTCCAGCAAGCTCTCCAAAAACCCATAAATAGCAATCTGTTCCTTTACATGAATCTCTACAAAACAACGTCAATAACAACAAAGGAAAAAAGAAAACCACTCTGGTATTAAAATGATTTTTTTTACAGTATTTATTCTAGTTAATCCTGAGGATGACTGTTAATAAAAATTTAAATATGCACTATATATATACACACATACACAAGCAAAAATTTGTTTACAGCCTTTCTCCCCACCCACCACTCCCCACAGTGGGGAGGAAGAGCAATGAAACAACAGATTTAATAGTGTTTAGTGTCTGCAGGAGCTATTACTGCAGAACTGTCATCACTCCTGTTAATGCACTCTATTGTGGTGGTGTTTATTTTTATGTGCACCCCAGAATATAATTGGATACTTGAACATATTCATGCCATTGTTGAGGGTTTGGGGGGAGGGGAGTGATATAATATCACTTAATTGCTAGATTTTAAAAATAGGGTTAGAGTTGTCTATCAACTTCAAATCAGTAGATCTCACAAAGATTTCAATCAGCTGGGGCTGATGAGTATGATAAATGAAGGGAAATGGTTAAGAATTTCTGAGATGCCAGGTATAAAATTATAGCAAAATTTCACTTGAGAGCATTTTGAAAGATTGAAGCACAAAAACTGCCAAAGAACGTGACTTCTAAAATAATTTACTTCATCGTGATGGCATTCTGATGCTACAGAAATTAAAACTTCGATTCTACAAATTTTTGTGTGTCTTCTTTCCTCTCTTCCTTTTTTTGACTAACCTCTTTAGTGCTCCCTTTCTTACTAACTTGGATGGGTAGCTGTTTTTAGGTAGAAAGAATCCACTCTGTAATATTGTTAAATTAATACATGGAGTCTTTGCTAATATTTTTAAACAGCATCTTAGATGTTAATGGCGTTTTCAAAGAAATTAAAGATATCGTGAAAAGAAATTATGTCTGAAACCTAGAAATGTTTGCCATCTTCCAAAAAACTTAGTGCAAATACGATTACCAATTTCCAATAGAATCTCCACGTGCCTCAGTCTAGGAACTACATTGGTATGACCATATTCTAAGTATGTCAAAGTAGTTGAATTATGGATTTTTGATTTGGCGAAGTGAAATCACTATGCCGTGAAATCAAGAAAAGCCATTTTGTGTTAGCTGAATTATCAGCCTTTGCCACCAACAGCATCACCTTTAAGCTGTTGAACACCGTAGACAGGTACTGCATTCCTGGTTCCCTTGGGTAACAAGAAGACGATCAAAGGCATAATCCTAAATTGACTTTTATGTTGCCAGAAATTACTGATCTAAAAATTTACATAGAGGGAGAGCAGCACATCTGCCCCTATAGGAAATGATTTCTGCATAGTAAGTGTTGCTCTGCATCACCACATGATCGTCGCAAGTGCTGATTACCAAATCTGAATCATCATTACTTAGCAAAGTTCTATAAATACACAGGGCACCATGGAATATATTCAGCTGCGCTAAATTAATGACAAAGTCCTTCTCCTAGGAGCTCGGGGGGGGGGTCTAAACACAAAGAATGATAAAAGACAAATATGGAGAACACACACTGGTTTGGGGAAAATTTTAGTGAAATAATTTTCGTGATGAATTTTTCTGGTTTGTGGCAAAGGAGAAATTAAGTGTCCCGTAAAGTTTGCCTTCCAGATTCCTCTACCTGTAAGCTAAGTGTGGGCACAAAAGCAACATTTTAATCTCTTAACCACATATGAATTTCAGATCTGTAGCCTATTTCTGAATGTATTTTAAAACTATCATATCTGCAAATATGTAAATACAATAAAATTAATATATATCCCAAGCTGAACTTCTTACCTCTTCACCATTTTCTCATTCTTTTAATGAACTCCTGCTTTGCTAAAAGGCACTACCTTCCCCCAGTGATTACTAAAGAAAAGTCAGAGGAACTTTCTCATCCTTTTTCTCTGTCGCTTACCACCCTACCACCAGATCCTGCAGCTTACCAAGTAGGTGTTATTTTCTCCATTTGCACCTTCTCATTCCTAACTCAGGTATTCAGATTTTTACTTTAAATTCTTACTATAATTCCCAATTTTTCTCCTCTTTAATCTACCACTTGAAGTAACCCCTGTAAAACATAGCTCTCAACCTCTGCTGTGCCAAGGCAGTACTGTATCCCATGACATTCAGGGGCCTTTAAAATTCACCATATCTTTCTTTCCATCCCTGTTTTATAGGAATCTCTATTCACCACAGACTAAAACTCTGATTTCTTTTAGGCTTCTCTGAGCATTTTTTATGAGACAGTGATCGTTTTTATGTAGCTATACATTTTCTTTCAAGTTTATTATTTCAAAATCAGGGAAAATAATTTATTATTTTATTTTATTGTATTTTATTTTTGAGACGCAGTCTCAATGTTGCCCTTGGTAAAGTGCAGTGGTGTCACAGCTCACAGCAACCTCCAACTCTTGGGCTTAAGCGATTCTCTTGCCTCAACCGCCTAAGTAGCTGGGACAACAGGTGCCCGCCACAATGCCCAGCTATTTTTTTGTTGCCATTGTTGTTCTTTAGCTTTCCCGGGCTGGGTTTGAACCCTCCAGCCCCAGTGTGTGTGCCCGGAACCCTAAGCACTGAGCTACAGGCACCAAGCCCCACGGAAAATAATTTTTAGGAAACTTTCTCAAATAGCATAGGAGAAATAAATTTTGTCCTCTATGTGTATGTACCAACATAATATGATAGATTTTTTTCTTAATCTAGTGGATATTGGTTTGCTGCTTCTCCCAATAATTGCCCCTTCATACCATTAAGAGCCCTCAGCTTGATGGGGCATAGCGGCTCACCCCTGTAATTCTAGCACTCTGGGAGGCTGATGCTGGTAAATTGCCTGAACTCAGGAGTTCGAGACCAAGCTGAGCAAGAGTGAGATTCCCATCTCTAATAAAAATAGAAAAACTAGCCTGGTATTGAGACACGTGCCTGTAACCCAGCTAGTTGGGAAGCCAAGGGAAAAGGATTCCTTGAACCCAGGAGTTTGAGATTACAGTGAACTATGATACCAGGCCACTCTGCCTAGGGTGACAGAGTGAGACTCTGTCTCAAAAAGATACAAATCAATAAATAAATAAAATAAAAGAGCCCTCAACTTTTCAAGATTCAACCTTTTCTTCTTCTCAGTTTAGAAGCATTACGCGTTACTTTCCAGAGGTGGTATTCCACCTCTAGACCAATGGTTATTTTAAAAGTGAGCACTTCACACAAGCAAATCCACTATTGGGTAGCTTCAGACAGTTTGCTGAGAGACAGATGGTGTTGTCCACGTAGGTTGAAGCTGTAACACCCAATATTGTTTTATCTGTTTTGTATGGTAAGGAGCCACGTCTGTGATTTAGAGCAAACCTTGGGGAAAGGATAGCCCAGATACTCATTTTAGTGATGTCTTGAGTTCTCTGTCAAGCTCATTCTAAAATTGTACCCATCCATGGACTACACTAGTATGTGAGTTAATTTTAACACCTTAATTTTCATATAAGCCAATTAGAGTTGGATTTTCTGACACATGCATCTGAAAGAATCCTATTTCTGTCTATTTAGATCTTTTAATAAGTATTTGAAAATATTTTCTCCAGTATAAATCATAAGCTCTATGAGGATAGGGAATTGTTTATATCTCCTGTATCTCCTACTTCACCTGGTATATTGGGTCATCAGCAAGTTAAGCAGGGGCCAGATGGACATCTGCCAAGAATTATTCTGAAAGAAATACTTCAGGGATAGGAGATTGGACTAAAAACCTGCAATGCCCTTATGACACTATTAATTTTATATGTTCCAAGAGTATTTCATAATGTCAATATAAAATTGACTGTGATAGCAAACATAGTAAAAAATATTTATTTTCTAGATCTGGCACAGCAAAGTAAATTAAAAGAACAGACACTTATTAACTTCAAAAGGTCTGGACGCGAAAAGTCCAAAGTCAAAGTGTCACCAAATGACACCCAAGTGTCACTGTTCTCTCTGAACTATCTTGGGAAGAATCTGTTTTGTGCTTTTGTCTCAGCTCTTTGCTATGGTTTGAATATTTGTATTCTCCCAGAATTCATAGGTTGAAACCTAACCCCCAATGTAACAGTCTCAGAAGGTAGGACCTTGGGGGGGTGATTAAATTATGAACAGACATGGTGCCCTTATAACAGGAGCTCCCGAGAGTTAGCTAGCTCTTCCACCATGCGACGGTGCAGCAGGAAGTCACCATCTATGAGCCAGAAAGTGAGCCCTCAGCAGACTCCAAATCTGCTGGGTCCTTGATTTTGAAAGGCAAAGTTCTGTTGTTTCTACATTATGTAGTCTAAAGTATTTTGTTACAAAATTCTGAACAGATTAATATATTTATGGAAGTTCTCTGGAAATCTTTGGTATTCCTTGGTTTGCGGTTGGACAACTTCAATCACTGCCTTCTCACCTGGAATTCTCACATTGGATTCTCACCTGGGACTCTCACCTGGGATTCTCAGCTGGGATTCTCACCTGGGACTCTTACATGGGTTTCTCACCTGGGACTCTCACATGGGATTCTCAACTGGGATTCTCACCTGGGACTCTCACATGGAATTCTTACCTGGGACTCTCACTTGGGACTCTCACCTGGGATTCTCAGCTGGGACTCTCACCAAGGACTCTCACCTAGGACTCTTACCTGGGACTCTCACCTGGGATTCTCAGCTGGGATTCTCACCTGGGACTCTCACATGGGCTTCTCACCTGGGATTCTCACCTGGGACTCTCATATGGGATTCTCAGCTGGGACTCTCACATGGGATTCTCACCTGGGATTCTCACCTGGGACTCTCAGCTGGGATTCTCATATGGGATTCTCAGCTGGGACTCTCACATGGGATTCTCAGCTGGGACTCTTACATGGGAATCTCACATGGGATTCTCAGCTCAGATTCTCACCTGGGGTTCTCACCTGGGATTCTCACCTGGGGTTCTCACATGGGATTCTCAGCTGAAATGCGCATCTGGGATTCTCACATGGGATTCTGGCCTGGAACTCTCCTGTGTGATTCACACATGGGATTCTCAACTGGGATACTCGCATGGGATGCTCATGTGGATGCTCACAGGACTCTCATCTGGGATAATCCCTGAGTCTTCACATACCCATTTTTTTTCTTTTAAGGACACCAGTAATGTTGGATAAAGAGCCCACCAACACTCCATCATGGCTTCATTTTAGTTTAAGAAATTAAATCTGCAACAATTTTATTTCCAAATAACATCAGTCACATGAGGTTAGGATGTCAGCATATCTGTTTGAGGAAGTGAACAAAACTGAACCCATAACAATTGGTAACAGCCAGGGGTTTCCAGGTGGAAATGGTGTTGGGACTCCTTGTTTTCAGAGAGGAATGGGATAGTTAGTAGCTTTCTAGTGAGGCAGGTAGGTGATTAAGACTGAGTGAGAAATCTAGACAATTTAAGGGAAGCAAAGAAATTACTGATATTATTCATAGACAGAACTCAGACACTGGTGACCAATTACCATTTTTTTTAAACAGGTAATTTTTCCTCCATGATCAGCACTTGCATATGAAAGAAAACATAATCCCAACAGACATTATCTAGTGCCATCAGGCAAAAAGTGATTCATGTAAACAACATGACCTTACTGGTGAGGAGGTGGCTTTATTCATTTTTGCTCATGAATAAATTAGTTCTTTAAAAAATTCATAGGGGAAAAATACTGTGTGAATTTGTTTTCACTTTTATGGAGGTTATCTGTTTATTGAGATGAGGGCATTATGTAATTTTAATAAATGAAATGTAACAATATAGTCTTTGGTTTCATAACAAGATTAAAATTGATCTGAACATAATACAGACCTTTCCAGTTGGAAGGCACACTCAAAGCCTTTTCGTGGAAGTGTTATCATGAAACTAATCCTCTTAAGTAACATGTTTAGAGTCAGTTCAAATCCCACCTCCACTAACCTAATTGCCATGTCACATTGGGCAACTTACTCAACTTCTCCAAATCTCAGTTTCTTAAACTACTATATAATATCAAAATATTTTTGTGATGATTGAATTAGGTAAATGCACATAGAACACATTTGTCTGGAGCATAGCACTTCATAAAATTTGTCATCATTATCATTGTTATACAGAGGAGAAGAATTTCTATTCTAGAATATTCTATTCTTCTAGAATAATTGTGAAATGAAGTTCACAAAGCTGGTAATCTCTTTTAATATTTCATATTTTTAGGTTTTTTAATTTTATTTCTGTCTTGAATAGATGAATAGAAATTCTATTCAAAAACAATACTTTTTTTCATCATAGTAACAGGGATTTATTTTCTGCAGTGCTCCAAGCAATCAGATGTGACTAGTTTGCCTTGCGGCCAGTGTTCTTCTCTGGTCTTCCTCCCACTTCTCTTGCATCTTCTAAGTTTTCACTGAGCACTTCTTATCATCCATTTGTTATACATGGTGTTTCTCAAAACTTTAAAGCAATTTTTCATTTGTTGTTCAACACATTCTGTGGATAATCTCATCCTCCCCAATGGTGTCAAATGTCACCCATGTATTGATAACTGTAAAACAGCCACTGGTCTCCTAGATCATTCCACCTACTTATGGAAATCAGTAAAGTGTGAGCTACGTGGGGTTTACCTATATGGTTTACCACTATATCCAGTCCAGTGTTTATCATGATGCCAAGTGCTATAGAGCACATGTTTGTCTTCCTCCACAATTCATATGTTGAAACCTAACCCTCAGTGTGTTGAAATTTGGGGGTGAAACATGCAGGAGGTGATTGGATCATGAGGGTGGAACCATCCTCAATAGATCAGTGCTTACGAACGAGCCTCAAGAGAGCTCATTTGCCCTTTCTGTCATGTAAAGCCACCGCAAAAAGATAGCCATATGAGAATTGGGAAGAGAGCCCTCACTTCATTAAATCAACCCACACTTTGATATTGGACTTCCTAGCCTTCAGAACTGATAGAAATAAATGTTAGTTGTTTGTAAGCCATCCATCCATTGTGGAAGTTCAAATGGACAAAGTCAGAACGTGCAAGCTCAAGAGTGAGGTGCTGCTATAACAAACGCCTAAAAATGTGAAAGTACCTTTAGAAGTGAATAATGGGTAGAGGTTGATTCTTTTGGTGCATACTGGAAAAATCCACATTTCCATGAACAAACTATTAAAGGCAATTTTGATGAAGGCTCAGGAAAATAAAAAAAGAAGAAATATAAACTTTCAATTTTCTTAAGGGATACTTAAGTCATCCTGAACAGAGTATTGGTGTAAATAGGAAAGGTATTATGATGAGATCTCATAAAGAAATGAGGAACATGTTATTGGACAACGGAGGAAAGGCCATCCCTGTTATAAGGTGGCAAAGCACTTGGTTGGATTGTGTTGTGTCCCTGAGTTATATAAAAGGTAGAATTTAAGAGTGAGGAAATTGGATATTTCAGGAAATATTTAAGCAAAGTATTGAAAGGATTGCCTGACTTCTCTCTACTGCTTGGAGTAAAATACAAGAAGAGACAATTGATTTGAAGTTGACATTGTTAACCAAAAGGGAAGCAGAATTGGAACATTCTCAGTCTGTCAGTGTTAAAAAGAACAAGAAAGTCTGTTCAGGAGAGAATGTAAAGGGCGTGAGCAAGGCACTGAGTGATGAGGAGGTTAGTATGGATCAGTCATCTCAACAGAAGTTTGGTGCTATTCACCAAGATGATGGGGAGATTAGTCAGCAATCTGGAGGGAAGCCAGAAGCTGTTATTCAAGACAATGGAAAAATAAGTCCTCCCACCCAACCAAGGTGATTCATAGATTATCACAATTGCCAATTCCTTCATAGGCCCAGAATACCAGGATCCCAGAGACAGAGGGAAGTTTTAAAAGAGAGGCCAATGGAGCCTGTGGGACCTCAGGGCTCACTGCCATCGCTGGTGCTACCTCACAACTCAGGCTCTGTGCCCCAGGCTCCAATGCTATCAATGGTCCTCCAGTAGCCTAGACATGAGGGACCTGGTGTGCTGCGTGCTACACCCATAGGAGCTATGGAGGAACAGATAACTCCACCTAGATTTCCAAGATGCACAGGAAAGCCACAGGGTCAAGATGCCAGCGAGTCTGGGAACCAGGAAGAGAGCTGCCATCCCCATAGGGATGGGGTCCCTACAGAAAGCCCTCATGAGGACAGAGAAATCTCAAAGAGCCTTCATTAGGGCAATGCCCAGTGGAGCCACTGGAGTGGGGCCTCCCAATACCATAAATACCAGGACCACCCACAGTTTGGGGGGCTAACTCTTGCCCAGCAAACTCCAGGTGTGGAACTGCCAACCCGGTGGGTCTAGAAGTTGAGACCCTTGTCCCAAAATGTCTGGAAGGCAGAACCTCTGTCCCAGTAGGCCTGGAGGGCAGAAGACCGTAAAAGAAGTGTAAAAGATTATTTTAAAGCCTTAAGGTCTAACAATGATGCTCTATCAGGTTTTGGACTTACTTGGGACCTATTACCTTTTTTTTCTTTTTTTTTTTTTTTTTGTAGAGACAGAGTTTTGCTTTCTTGCCCTTGGTGGAGTGCCATGGCATCACCCAGCTCACAGCAACCTCCAACTCCTGGGCTTAGGCGATTCTCTTGCCTCAGCCTCCCGAGTAGCTGGGACTACAGGCGCCTACTGCAACGCCCGGCTATTTTTCTGTTTTGCAGTTCAGCTGAGGCCGGGTTTGAACCCACCACCCTCGGTATATGGAGCCGGCGCCCTACTCCATGAGCCACAGGCACCACCCACCTTTTTTCTTTTTTTTTATCTTTAGAGACAGAGTCTCACTTTATCACCCTCAGTAGAGTGCTGTGGCATCACAGCTTGCTGCAACCTCCAGCTCTTGGGCTTAGGCGATTCTCTTGCCTCGGCCTCCCAAGTAGCTGGGACTACAGGCACCTGCCACAACACCTGGCTATTTTGTTGTTGTTGTTGTTGTTGTTGTTGTTGTTGCAGCAGTTTGGCCATGGCTGGGTTTGAACCCACCACCCTTGGTGTATGGGGCCAGCGCCCTACTCACAGGCGCTACCTTCACAGGGTTAATGAGAACACAAACCAGGCTTTGGGCAGGATGATAGTGGGGCATCCCTTGGGGTGCACTGGTACCCTTCAATCCACTCTCCTGCACCTGCTAACTAACCAAGAGTCCTACAGCATGCTGACCATCTGCTACCCGTTTCCCCATTTTTCCTAGAGATAGAATCTCTGATGTTAGAATCATAAGGTTTTCTTGCTCAATAATTGCTTAAAATGTCTTTTAGATCCTCAGTTTCATTAGAAGAGTTGGTGCCAACAGGTCTGAAGACGCCCCAGCAAGGAACCAACTCAGTACAGGAATGGGCTTTCATCATCTTCCTGTCCTGTAACTTCATCCTTCACCTCTCAACCAGTCAGTGATCCCCAAGCTTCAGCCATATCCAGACACCTTTAAAACTTTAATCCCAAAGCTCTTGGAGAGGTGGATTTGAGGTATCTTCCTATCAATAATCATTAAACTCTCTTTCTTCTGCCTCCCCCGTGTCTCAGTCTGTTGGCTCACTGGACATTAGGCAATCAAATCTATTAGAGTTGTTACATTTACTTCTTTTTTATTTCTGTCTTAAGATATTGGACCGTCTTGTCTGTCCCATGACTGTTCTATCATTATATTTTGGAAACACATAACTAACTTGTTTGATTTCACATTCACAGCAAGAATAAAATATGCCTCAGGAAGAATCTTACCCTGACTTTCACTCATATTTAATTGAGAGGATATTCACATGAGACTTTGGACTTTAGGCCTCTGAGTTGATGCTGGAATGAGTTAAGACTTTGAGGACTGTTGACATGGAATAGACACATTTTATATGTGAGAAGAACATGAATTTGGGGGGCCCGGGGATGGAATCCTATGGACTGAATATCTTTGTCCCTTTAAAATTTACATGTTGAATCCTGACACCGAAGATAAAGATATTTGGCACTTGATTAGTTCATGAGGATAAAGCCCTCGTGAATAGAATCAGTGCCCTTAGCTCCTTCACTGCCACTGCTGTGTGAGGACACAGTAAAATGATGGCCATCCAGGTGGCTCATTTGAGCCTGGGAGGTTGAGGTGGCTGTGAGCTATGATAGCGCCACTGCACTATAGACAAGCGACAGAGACAGAACCTGTATCAAAAAGAAAAAAAGTGATGAACCAGGAAGAGGACCCTCACCAGACGCCTAATTTGCTGGAGCCTTAATCATATACTTCCCAGCTTTCAGAACTGTAAGAAATAAACTTCTGTTGTTTAAACTACTCAGATTATGGTAGTTTTTAATAGCAGCCTGAATAGATTACAACATCAAATACTGAAGTAGGGCGTCAGCAAGGATTGTTTGAATAAATAAAATGAAATAATATGGCACATACGCCACTGACTATCTTTCCTCCAACCTGTCTCTATGACTCACAATGTACCTAATTCAAAATCCCAAGAAACACATTCAGTTTTTTTCCTCCTTCACTTTCCATATCCTATCAACCATTAACTCTGTCAATATCATCTCTTTGAAACATGTCACATTGGTCCACATCATGTTTTATTTGGGGCTGCTATAATCTGATGCCTGCCTACATTACCGTGTCTGTCACTACCTGGTCTTCGTAGTGTATCTTTTTTTTTCTTTTTTTCTTTCTTTTTTTTTTTCTTCTTTTTTTTGCATGATACTGCCAGAGTAAGCTGGATTATTTTTTCTAAAAACAAAAAAAAGCGAAAAACAATGTCACATAGAACTCCCATTCTTGAAATTCTTTTAAAGCTATTGCTTATTCCAGAATGAAATCCAAACTCTTTTTTCACTGTGTGTCCATATCCCCTTGAGAACGTTTCCAGCTTCTTCTCTCAGCTGTTGCTTCTTCCCTCTCTGTTGTCTGATCATAGTACATGACTTCCAGGACAGAGCTTACTTTGACCTTCAGTACACTGAGCATACTCAGCCCTTGTCTCAGAAGCTTCTTCCTGCCAACTCACTTTTTCTTGGCCCTTCATCTGAGCTTGAATAGCACCTCTTAGGAAACTTGCGCTGACTTCCCTTAGCCAAGATAAGCATAGAGACTGCCCCCTTCTCCAGAACCCACGGCATGTAGTCCGCGCATCCTTTAGCACTTAACACCATAAGCTGCAGTGCTACAGGCAAATTGTATGCTGGGACTGTGTTTTATTCATTGATACATTCTCAGTATTTTGTACAGTGGGAAATAATCAACACTTAATAAATATTTGTTGAATGAGTAGACACAGTGCAAAGTAGCCTTTGGCCAAGGCAATGATTACAGTATTAGCAAATCTGTGCTTTTTTTTCCCCTTCAGAATAGTTCACTTTGATTTATCTTGATCTGTTATGCAAGCTGTAACTAAAAACGACTGTGCTTGACACTAACTATAAAAATACCACTGTACAGACTGTGTTTTTAAAAACCAATATTGAAGCTCAAATCATTTATAGTAGTGTCCATATTAAATGCTCTCTACCTACGTTCACTAAGTGTTGAAAGATTTATTTTTTTTTTACATTTCCCTACAGATTTCTCCTCCAGCTGCTTCCATTGCAGCTTCTTTACTTGGTCTACACTGTTGCTAAATGCAAATAAATCAGACTGTGTCACAGAATCCACCTGATTCCAGGAGTAAGCAGCCGTCCTATGAATCATCCATTGAATCACTCAACATAACAAGCTACTAATCTAACCAGGTGTTTGTAGGTACATGTGGAGGTTGGTTTGACCTATAGAGTTCTGCCTACACTTCTACGCTTTAGAAAGTTTCAGAGTTTAAGGTATTAGGGGAATATGGTACACACCTCCTCACTGTCTCTTCCTTTTATGTTTATGGAATTCATGGATTTGATTAACTTTCTGGATACTTCTGGACATAGGAAGTCACTATGTCACCTATGATCACTGTCCTCTCAGAATCATTATTTTTTGTCTTTTTTGTTTGTTTTTTTAGAGACAGAGTCTTACTCTGTTGCTCTCTGTAGAGTGCTGTCGTGTTACAGCTCACAGCAACCTTCAGCTCTTGGGCTTAAGCAATTCTCTTGCCTGTAGCTGGGACTACAGGTGCCTGCCACAACATCCAGCTATTTTTTTGTTACAGTTTGGCTGGAGCCAGGTATGAACCCATCACCCTGGTTATATGGGGCCGGCGCCCTACTCACTGAGCCACAGGCACTGCCCCATTTTTTGTCTTAATCCAAGAAATTATAATGCACTTCAGCCCATGTGCGTAATTATCAAATGTGTAAGTATTTGAATTCTGAAAAATCTTACACTTCAAAGATTTGTTATTCATCTTTACCTATATATGCATGCGCATTATCATATTTTACATATATTTATCATTAAAAAATAACAACATAAGAATAATTTTTTACAGTACTCCCAGAAAGTTAGTCTGACTAACGATATGAATGGGACTCAAAATGAGAAAGCCTGGTGTTAAGGGCTGCAGTGTGTCCCCCCGAAATTCCTGTGTCAAAGCCCTAACCTACAAGGTGCTTATGTTTGGAGATGGGGCCTTTAAAGAAATAACAGAGATCAAACAAAGTCCCAAGGGTGGAGCACTAATCCAGTAAGACCATTGTCCTTATTGTAAGAGGAAAAGTCACCAGGACACCAGGAGATGTCACTGGGAGATGCACATGCCTAGAGAAAAGGCCATGTGAGGACGCAAAGAGGCAGCATCTGTGGGCCAAAGGGAGAGCCCCAGGAGAGAGTAACGCTGCTGCCAACTTGACCTTGAACCTCCAGCATCCAGAATTGTGAGAAAAGGCATTTTTCTATTGTTGAGCCCCCGAATCTGTTGCCTTTTATGATGGCAACTCTAGGGAACCGTGACCCGTAGGTTTTATTCCTGATTTTTAACACTTACAGTTGCATGCCGATAAGGGTGACATCTAGCTCCTGAATATCAGTGCCTCATTTGAGAGAAGAAGGTAAGTAGAGATGTCACTTTTATAGGTCCCTGGCCAGATAATGAAGTCACAAATTATGGTGATGGTCCTCTGAGGCCTTTTAAAGTGCTATGTAATCACTTTCAGTTACCTTTATTGTATCAATACTTGCTAAGATAAAAAAATTAAATTCTTTTTTCCTGGACTTCGAAACACTTTTGAATTATTTCTGAGTGACAACAGATGTTATTTCACTTTGGGGTGCTGGTCAGAATAGAGGAGAGGGCCTGGAGGTTGACATTTCGTGAAACAGATCCCAACTTTACCAGCCGCTACTCGTGTGTCTCCTAGCAAGTTATATCCTCACCTTCTCAGAGTCTCAGTTTCTTTTCCTATAAAATAGGGCTCCAAACAAATCTAACACATGGGGTGGAGGGCTAAGAGAGAACAGTTAGTCCCTGGCACTTGGGTTGCATCTAAGTCCCTCCTGGCCCAGCGTGTGGGAAGCTCTGTTTAGAGACTCTTGCGTTGTTGCGTCCTTAACTTTTCAGAGAACAAGATAATAGCAGCCCAGCAGCTAAGAATTAGTGAGGACTCACATGTGCCAGGCATCAGAACCTTAGTGCTTCACTGGCTGAGTTTAATCTTCACATCTCCCCTATTATCATGAATTTATACTACATTTAAGAAAACTAAGGCCTAAAATAGGGCTTAGATTGAGGATGAACAAATATGATAAGAGATAAAATTTTACTAAGAAATATTCATTACTTAGAGCTCAAATTTAACTGAGCATCCTGTATTTTCATTTGGCAAGAGCAGCCAGGAGAGGTGAACTTGCCCAAAGGTTGCACAAGAAACAGGTTTCAACTCCTTGTTCACGGCCCCACCGAGCCCTGAATCTTACCCTTATGTTTTACTGATTACATATGATTTTAAAGGAAGACTATTTGGCTGGGAGAGAAGAAATGAAGCTAGGAGTTAACCTAGCTGGTAATTGGAATAGATTCATAGATTTGGCTGATTGTAAATAAGGTCAAGGCAAAGGCTTCAGGAAAGCTCTGGGCTCTGACTGAGAACTTAGGGCCCTAATTAGTTGGGCAATCTGCTTTGACATCAGGAGCAGAACAAAGTTTAAAAGCAAGGTTTCTTTTTTCAGAGTTGTTAAAAATATCTCTTTTTTTTCCCCTTGCATTGGAAAACATTTCCTGAATTGGAAATAATGCTACAGCTGAAATAGCTGCAAGCAAGCTAGAAAATGGCTATTAGGCATGCTTCTTTGTAGAAGATTGTATTCTATGGTCCCTTCGCCGCTAAGTCGTGGTGGATTGCAGCCCTCTCTGCCTGTGTGTGGACAGGTCATTAAGTATCTAACCTGGTTCCTGCCTCCCTTACAGTGAAAAAGTAAAGTTCTCACTGCACAGTAACCCAGAGATCTGTTAATTACACCAATTAGGAGGTGTGAATATCATTTACACCTCTCTGCTCCCCTTCCAGGCAGCAAAGAATGTAGCCAAAAGTAGGTAGAATGTCTGAAAAAAGATATTTTGTAGGAGGAAAATATTGGATTTAATTAATTTACACAATTTATTTTTCCCCATCACATAAGAGCTATTTATTTATTCATTTTTAGGACCATGGGGTGGCTTGTCGAATATAGCCACCTGCCTGCTGAGAGTGTTCAAATGTGAATAAATAAAAGAGAACAACAGGACAGATAAATAAACCTTAACATAAAGTATACATTAAAACAATATGTGCTTGAGTTGTCTAAGCCAAAAGCAAGATTGAAAACCATCAGTAATTAATTGTTTAGATGATAGAATACCATCGGTTCAAAAACAAACAAACCAAAAAAGAAAAAAAACAAAACCTCTTAAAGAGACTATAATAAACTTACCAGTAAAAGTATTTTTTAAATTAAGTAACTGAACTGTGCAATTGCTTTTTTAGAGATACCAAATTTTATTCCACTTTGGGACACTGGTCAGAACGGAGGACCGGATTTTGAAATCTGTTGTGTGAACAGAATAGGTCCATCCCAGGTTCACCAGCAGCTGCCTATGTGCCTTCCAGGGAGTCACTCAACTTCTCAGCCTCTCTGCTTCTTTTCCTGTAAAATAGGTCTTCGAACCACTCTCGCACTTGGGATTGTAGGGCTGAGTGATAACATTGGGTCCCTGGCATGTGGTTGCATCTAACAAATCATGTGTTGGTTTAGAGTTTCGAATGTATTCAAGGACTATAGAAACACAACTTGAAATTATGTACTGACCGAAGAAACAGAACATTGTCTTCTGTGTTCCTTTTTTTTTTTTTGAATTCTTTTTGCCGTGGCATCATAGCTCACAGCAATCTTATACACCTGGGCTCAAGCAATCCTCCTGCCTCAATTTCGGGAAGCACCTGCCATAACCCCTGGCTAGTTTTTCTGTTTTTAGTAGAGATGGGATGTTGCTCTTGCTAGGCTGGTCTCCAGCTCCTGACCTCAGGTGATCCTCCTGCCTCAGCCTCCCAGAGTACCGAGATTATAGGCGTGAGCCACCGAAGCAGGCCTGTTTTCTGTGTTCTGACCTTCGATTTCATTAAAGACATTTATATCCACTCTGGCCATCTTCCTGTCAAGTCTTCTGAACAGCAGTTAGAGTAATCTAGCGGTTGCCTTTAGAATAAAATCTAAATGCTTTTCCCCTAGCCAGGAGGACCCCGTGGCCTGGGCCTTCCTCTCGCTGCAGCCTCATCTTGTCCTTGTCAGACTCTCTGGCCTTGAAAACTGGTTCATCACTCGCATCAGGTTCTTCCCTGAGTCGGTACCTGTTTCTTCTCTATCCCCGTTTTCTAGCTGGCTGCACTTCCTGCTGAGTAACACTGCACCCCGTCCTTATTATTCTTTACAGTGTGGACGGTGTGTTCCCCTCAGAACAGTTACCCACTTAGCACTTAGAGTGCTAATCCACCGTCTCCTCCAGTTAGACTGGGAGCTTCGTGTAGCAAACCCTGGACTCCTATTAGTTCTGAAGGCTCAAGTGGTAACATCGTCTGTGTCCGTACTAGGGGCTAAATAGACATTTGTTGAACAAGTGAGTGAATCAATTTGCATGTGCTCCCTGCTAATCTAACTACCTGTGTTTCAAGGGGAGGGGATTCTAAACAGTGGAGAGCTTTAGGCTTTCTTCAAAAGTAGGGGACATTTCTGGGTGGGTCATTATGTCTGCTTGGTGACAGAGGGTAGATAGGATTTTAAGTTAGGATTGGACTTCATTACTCAAAATGGAAGCTGCTGAGACAATCTGCTCCATTAAAAATGAAATGGGCTGGATAAAATGTATTGGGGGAGATCAGGTGAGGGTCTCCTGCAGAGTCCTGGCTTGGCATGGTGGCATTTCAACTGCACAGATGGCAGTAGAGAATGAGAAGATTTAAGAAATTCCAGAGTTTCTTCTTAAAAGGTTAATTCAGGACTTCTCTAATTTTAGTGTGCTTTACAAAGTGCTTGGCCCTAAAGTTAGTTTCTGATTTAAAAAGTCTAGAATGACCCCTGAAAATCTGCATTTCTAACAGGTTTCCAGATGGTGCCGATGCCACTGTCCAGGAGACCACACTCTGGGAACCACTATTTTAAATTCAGAGGATGTGTGATAGATTCAATGTTGAGCATAAAGGAGAGAGTAGTAAAAAATAAAAATAAAAACACTTCTATATTTTTGCTTGAACCGTGTTGTCATTCACTGAAGTAGGGGTAACTGAAATTTTAGAGGAAGAACTCAAAAGTTCTTGATTTATAGATTGAGTTGGAGAACCATTTAAGACCAGTAAGAAGAAAAAAAAGTTGTAAAGATCAATGGATACACATGCCTGGAATTCAAAAGTGTGCACTGAAGTAAGATATTAATGTTTTACTCTCAATATGTTGACAACAATTAATATTGTGAGTGGGGAAAGTTTTGCTGAGTGAGGGAGAAGTGTACCTAGGAGCCAGCTTTGGAATTCCAAGGTTAAGTGGATGTGCACAGGAGAATTAGCCCACAGAGAAAACTAGAAAGGAGGATAGAGGAAGGTCGAAGGGATCCAAAGGTAAAGATGTTTCAAAAAGTAGAGCATAGGCAATAGTGAGATAGTGCCAGGCTGTCTAGAGGCAGTGAATCTGAAAATGCCCAATGAGTTGAGTGCTCGAGTGGCCATTAGGGGTCTTGGCAAGGCTGCTGCATTGGAATGATCAGGGCGGAAGCTGGAGGAAAGAGATTAACTAGCAAATGGGAGTTCGTGAAAGTACAAACTTGAGAGAACAATGAATAATCATTTCCCCCTAAATCCTCCTTTATAGAAGAAAAACATATTTTTAAAATTTTTTCAATCTAATTTTTAAATAGGTAAAACATGCATGTACATGTCTTAAAAGACAGTGACCTAAAAAGTTATTTTATTGAAAAGTTTTACTTGTAATGTCTCTTTGTTCATCCTTTTTTGACCCACCACTCTCAACTCTTGTAGGTAAATTCTTGTAATAGTTTCCTGTGTATTTTTCTAGTTTCAGTAAACATAATTTTTTAAGGTAAGAGGTAACATCTCTCTCATGACAATGGCTTGTGTGCAATTTCTTTTAATGCTCAGCAATAGAAGCACCCATGTTTACATTTGAATGTATAAGACCTTTAATTTCTAAGTGATACCTTAGAGCAGTGTTTTTCAACCTTTTTTATATCACGACACACTGGAAGCTATAGTTAAACTTCCATGGTACATTAAATTATGTTGATCAAAAAGAAAGAGTTTAAAAAAGTGCTTTGAATTTATTTCAAAAATAATTTAATTAATGATCTTTAAAAACTTTTGCAAGCACCTAAGCTGCTCTCATGGCACACCAAACTGTGCAACAACTCAGTGGTAGAAAATCATTTCCCTAGAAGGTCCCTCAAAGGACAATTTTCACTCAAGTGCTACTTGGATTTTTATCACACCTCACTTGGTTTTTTTTTGCAGTAGTTTTGGTTGGGGCTGGGTTTGAACCTGCCACCTCCAGTATATGGGGCCAGCACCCTATTCCTTGAGCCACAGGCACTACCCATATGACACCTCACGTTCATTCTTATTATTCTTTTCCAACACACCTAACTCCCTACACACACACATACACACACAGGAGTCCTTGTTCCCCTCGTTCCCAATTATGCTTGGCAAACATTCTCAGTCTTTCTCCTTTCTCTGATTCCAGGGTAAGCTCAATGCCAAAATGACAACTATTTCCTTTTTATAAATTTCTGGGGCAATTTATCTTGAGCTTGCACACGGGAGAGCCATTCTTTTCTGATCACTGCTGCTTTGATTTCCGCTCCCTGGACAATTGAATCCAGGATCTCAAAGCCGCCAGGTCACTCTCTGCTTCTCTCATTCTCTGCTTCTGACTCTCTGTGTCTCTCTCCATGATGACAAGAGGGAGAAGAAGGCCCCTGGAAGCTTGGGCTGACATCTTTATTGCATCATGACCCAAAGGAAAAGAAGAAAGGTAACTTCCCTTCTGTACTGGAAATACATACTGAAGGTCTGTAATTGTGTGGGCTGGGGACGGGAAACTACCCCTGTGCCCATCACTGTTGCTGGGAGCTTGGGCAACTCCAGTTAACCTGGCTGGCATCCTGGTTCCAGGCCCGTGAAGGAAAATGTTGGATTTGCAAATCTTTCCAGAAAGCCAAGTTCAGAGTGCAAGAGACATAGTTCCCTGAAGGAAGAGGGTTACCATTACCGTCACCCAAAAGGAGAAATGAATTCAGGGAAAAAATAATAGCAGATGTCCATCCTCAACTTGTTAGCTTTCATTTCTCACAACACACTGTGGTAAGTGACAGCTCTCACCAGAGTCTGTGGTTTTATATTTCCTTCAGAGTTTGTTTAATATGTGAATTCTCTGCTAGGCTCCAGAGGATACAGAGCCTGTCTTCTTTGTTCTTATTTGTGTCTCCAGGGCCTAGCAGGGTAACTAACAAATAGTCGGCCCTTAACACATGCACGTCTAATGAATGAATTAATAAAGCTTCGCCAACACTTTCCTTCTGAGTGACTTCCTGTCCTGCTGTGGTATCTTTCCTTTCTAGTTATGAGCTGTCTTTCCATTCCATCTATTTTTGTGGTATCTCTTATGTGCCTAAATTTATTCAGAGTTATTATTTAAGGAGTTACTAAGGGTCTCAAGTCTGCTTTCCAGGCATTCAGGGGACCTACGTCAGGGTCAACGAAGTCTTCCTATGAGGGCCAGATATTGAATATTTTAAGCTTTGCAGGCCATATGGTCTCAGGCTCAACTACTCAAGAAAGTTGCACCACAGCAGCCACGCACAATATGAAAATGAATGAGCTTGGCTGTGCTCCCATAATGTTTATGTAACCCAGCAGGAGTCGGATTTAGCCTCAGGTCTAGCCTTGCTGACCCTGGCCATTAACTAACTGTTCTGTTGGTTTCCCCCAGAACAACTCCAAGTTCAGCAACGTACACACATGGTAGACATCCAGCATCACAAGTGCTATCTATTATCACAAGACCAATAATGGTCCCTGGCCATTATTTTCTTCTTCTCATAATCCTTAACAGATAGGCTTCTGATCCTTTCATCAAATTTAGTAAAATGAGAAGTGCTGCTATGTAAAATGTTGCTCCAGGAGTGAAAAGGACATAAGCATTAAGTGTTTTGGAATAACCAACAAATGAAAAAGAGTTATAGCCTTAGAATTGTGTTTTCACTAAGTCATTACATTAGTTCCAAGCAAAAATTGATCACCATACATTCTAGAGAGTCCATGGGGTTTTGACACAAAGTAATCATTACTCACTTGATTTAGAAAACCAAGTTTTGAATTATTGACATGCCAGCCTTGTTATAACTGCTTTTAAGAGAACTTAATACCTTAAGATACCAATTTAATTTGATCCAGGGAGGGTAAAGGAAACACTAGGACTTATCTAGAAGGAAAAGGAATGAAGCAACTCATCTTTTGGAACAGTTCAAATGCAACGATTAGCAATGATAAAATGTCTAAGGAAACACATACTACAAGGCTAATGGTCACTTTTATTATAGCAGTTTGAATCATAAGATTAATATGCAGAGTTTCCACCTCTGAATATTTCACACCCTAGGGATGTTTTTTCCAACCCAAGGGAGAAAAACAGATGCCTGTGGTACATGACCATGGCTGTGGTGAGCTTCTAATCATAGGTATGAAAATAGACTGATGTGTGGGTAAACACCTAGAGCCATCCAAGTGTCTCCTTGTTAACTTCAACAGAGACCGATGAGCAAGAAAGACACACCAGCTTCACAAACAGTCTAGAGGGAAAGAAAATTCTTGAATTATTCTCAAATTGTGTGGGTTTTTAAATTTTTTTTTTCTTCTTAAACTCAATAGTTTGTTTAGTCACTAGGCCCATTCCTTAATCCCAAGTTAAGGGAAAAAAAAGAAAGGGCTTAACATTTAGTTTTTGTTTACCTTTTAGAATCTTTAGATTTACAAAATTTTAAAAGGTAGGCTTTGCAGTCCACTCCCTTCATACTCTTCTAAGACAGGAAATTTCCTGCATTCCTGGCGAATGATGTCTACTTTCTGCTTGAAAAACCCCAGGCAAGGACCTCATTCTGTAACAATGCCCATTCTGGACTTTCCTCACGGTGAAAAATTCCATTTGTCCTCCCCTTAAATCTACTTGTCTACAGGACCCCCCACCCCTGCTGTTTGTTCTATTTACCCTTGGAAGTAATATTCAATGTCTCAGTGCCCTTCTATGTGACAGCTCACGAGTGAGGAGGAAAGCATATATTCTCTGTGCTTTGGGGTAAAATGGTTCCATCCACTCCCCCAGGCTTTATATTAGGTGATGTGCAGGCCTCTCCCCCATCAAGCTTTCTGCATAAGATGCACCTACCCTTCATCAATGTTTTGTACAAAGTGGGAGGCCCAAATCTAGCTAAATACTTCTGTTAGATTCTGAATGGCTCTATGAGAAACATAATGAGTGGTTTTCTCTGACCAGATGTTCTTTTTATGAAGATTTCTCTGACTAACTAAAATGCCATATTTGCAGAGGATAAAAATCTATTATTATGTCATGGTTTCCAATATAATTTTTAAATTACTTAATTGTGTATAAATCAGTTGCATGGGTCATGTGAATTATATGTAGTATGCTCCAGTGTGTGGTCTCACCCCCTGGCCGCACCTGATCTGGTCTGCATCACACCCTCCATTCCGTTCCTAATGCCTTAGTGTCACAGCTTCCCACAGGTGTATCTTATCATCTTGTTTGCATGTACCTTTTTATGTTTGTAAAGTATTTTGTATGTATTTCTTTCTCTTTTCTTATTTTCTTTTACTTTTTTGACCCAGTACTGTGTTTGCTTTTGCTTTTTGAGGTCCATGGGACTAGCTGGACGGTCTGTGGGTTCTAACTGCTGCATGGGGTGTACATTTATGCAAGTCTTCCGGGGTCCCAGTGATGGATATGAGAACTGTCTACAGTGGCCCTGAAACAGCTGATAATACTATGACAAACTTCCTTAACCTTGTGTAAGAATTCAGGGATTGCTGGACCAGGGAGTGTACATATACTAAATTTTGCTAAATAATGCCAGAGCGTTCCTGGGAACAGCACTTGTCTACATTCTCATGATAAGGGTGCTCACCAAGATTTGGTGTTTTTCAGGTTTCTAATTTTTGCTAGTTTAAAGAGAAAGCTCATTGATATCATATTGTTTTAATTTTCATTTCCTAATTACTAATGAATTTGAGCAACATTAGTGTTCTTTCCTAATTTCCTCTTCTGTAAACTCCCTACTCATTTCCTTTACATTCCCCTCCCCCCGCCCCAGGTTTATTGAGGTATAATCATCTAATAAAAATTATATATATTTAAAGCGTATTATTTGATGTTTTGATGTACATATTCATTGAATTTCCTATTTTTTTGTAGGCTTATAGGAATTCTGAAAATATTTTGAATATTTAATGTTTTTACACACTACAGGCATCTTCTCCCTATACAGACTATGTCTTAGATTTATCTGTTGTGTTTTTAAAAATTTATTTAAAATATTCCTCATTATGTATCTCAGTAACAATATTTTCCTATATTTTTCTATTAAAAATAGATTTTTAATTCCTTTAGAGTCCAACTTTGTATGCAGAGTTGTAGGACAGTTTTATTTTGCTCCACAAATGAACCACTTTCCCTATAACATTTTAAAAACAAATTATTCCCATTTTGAATTAAATCATGCTTTAAGTTGCCAGATGCACATTTGTTTATCTCTGAGTACTCTTTTGATCCATTGATCCATTTGTCTGTTCTTGTACTAATACATAAATTTTATTACTATGACCTGGTTGCTTATGTTCACGTCTGGTTGGAAAAGTCTCCTTTTATAATCTCTTTATATATTTGTCTTAGAGGCATTTGTAGTCTTATATTTTCTATGTATATTTTAAATATATTTATCAAAACATCCACCTGGAAATACGAGTAGGATTACATTGAATTTTTACATTAATTAGGGAGAACTGACATTTTTATAACATTAAGTTGTTCTGTTCAAGAAAACAAAATTCCTCTCCATTTATTCAGACCATGCTTATGTCCTTAAACTTTTATCATGTAGTTATTAAATGCTATCTTAAATCTGATTTTGAGATATCCCACATACGTATTCAAAGCTATAATTTTAAATCAGTGCCCTTTATTGTGGTTGTTTTTCACAAATTTTAGCATGTAATCTTTTTATCATTTAATTATAAATGTTTTTTTATTTCCTTAATGACTTCCTTAATATTACAAATAGTAATATAAATACAGCACCAACAATGTAATTATAAGTCTCTAAATATATGCTGCTTTAAAACTCTGGTTTTATTTTTAATTTTTACACTTACTGCATTCTAATTGGAAACCGTAGTTGATCAGACAGGGATTCTTAGCAATTTACTGAGATTTACACATATTCACACAAACGGTCAGTTCTTGTGTTCCATGAAGTTATCATGAAAACCGAATTAGTGACTATGGACCCACCAGTCCTAGGGGAAATACAGGCTTCATTTTCTGCAATGCTCTGGTGATAAAATTTTTATCAACTTCACAAAACGTAGCCTTATTTCATGTGTGATTCTCTTTAAAGACATCTACTTTGGTATATATTGTTGATTCGTGAACTCAGGCCATCAGCATTAAAACTCACACCTGAACAAAATTACCTGCATAAAGACACCGCAACCTCATGTGCTGATCACCACCACACAGCACCTCAGCCCATGGCTGGAGACCTTCTTGGACAGTGAAATCACCAAACAAATGCACAGAACAAGGAAAAAGACAGCACTAAATAGACTGTGAAAGAGATGCTTGTTTACAGAATGAGCACGCTCGCAGGAAGGCAGAGTGCGGCCTGTCTGACTTCAGCCAGGAGTGCGTGTGTCAGGACGCTCAGCCTTCTCGGCACTCTCCACATGTCCACTGATGACAATGACCATGGACATGCTGCAAGGATTGATTTGGAGAAATACAAATAAATAAATATTTTTACAACTAGGCAAATTCCCAAATACAGAATCCATAAGTAATAAAGACCAATTTGTCTGTGTGTGTGTGTGTGTGTGTGTGTATACATATAGATATATATATCTTTCTCTAGAGATGTATATTTTCTATAAAAATGTGTGTCTACCTGTGTTCAAGTTCATTATATTTTTTGATCTTTTGGGTTAGAATTTAGCAGCTCTTGGCAATACACTGACACCATTCCTGACTAGAGCTGCTTAATGCTGATTTCCATTGCAAAGAGACAAAAATGATTGCCTCGTGGCAATGTAGGAGAGATAAAAGAGGAATGCAAAATATTCTCCTCAGACCTACCCCTACCTGATAGACTTCCCTTGACTTTGTTCCATCTGAAGCTGCAGCCAGCTGTCTCCCTGCAAACACAGGGTAAGCCTTTCCAAGGCTCCATCTCTCTCTCTCTCTCTCTCTCTCTCTCTTCCTCCACCCCCTGCATGTGGCTCCAACAATTATACTAAGAATTAAACCAATAATTTCTCCAGGATGTTTTCTCTGGTGGCTTAGGGGGAGCCAACAGACCATGTTCATTGTGTTGACCAACACCCAGATTAAATAACTAAGTAATTAAAGTCATCAGGTAGATTGCCTCATGGAGTTGGGCAGTTTTGCAGGTGTATGTCAAGGGTTTGAGATCGAAGGTGGGCCTGGAAGTAGCCACTTAATTACTGAAAAGTGATCATCTCTTTAGCAGCCACCTGAGGAGGCAGAACTGAAGTAGGAGAAGAGAAAGCAATAGCTGGACAGGAGCTACAGTCTGTGACCAGAAATCAGAACTGCTCATGGTCCCTCAGATCAACCGGAATTACTCCTGGGGTGTGGGTTGGGGAGAGCTGTGTTTTGTCGGAGCTTACTTCCAGCCCTTGGAGATTTCTGTGCCCGTAGCTGTCCTTAATCATCTTACAAAGAAGTAAAATGACTCAAAAGGGTATTGTCCTTGTTGTTCCTCATGGATTGCTTTCACCGGGCATTGATGACACTTCTTCCTCCAGGCCAATCTCACTCAGTCTAATCGTCCCAAGATGGCTTGTTCTGAATCAGTAGATTCTCCTTAGAATCCTGGTGCCCAACCTGGACCGGTTATTCTCAACATAATGTTGCTGTCCTTTACCAGACTATTATAACCCACTATATGATTAATATATCCTCTCCTCCACTGTAAACAAGTACAAATGCATCCACTTACAATGCCATTTTTAGCCTATTTTTCCCCTAGTAGCTGTTGGCAAATTTAATTATTTCTGATGATTTAAATCAAGGATAAATTTGTCTGAATTATCACAAAACCCACCCATAGAAAGTACAGTATTTTTCTTTCATTAACTATTTTTTTCTCTTAAAAATATAGCCTTCACTTAGCATAATTTGAACATGGGTATGGAACAAAAACTTCCTGTTTTGAGTAATTTCTTTGATTAGAGTTGCACCCCCACCACCAAATATTGTGCCAGCCAGAACACTACTGTCTTGAAGAGTTGTTGTTGTTGTTGTTGTTTTTCTCTATAGTGTGATGGATTTTGGAGAGTTAAAATGAAGATCTTCAAAAATAGCTGTCGTGCTTGCTGTCTGAAAACCTAGAGTCAACCCCAGTTGGTCTCCGTCTTCATTCTCCCTGCAGCACTGACAATGGCATTCTTCCCACCAGCTTTTACACAACGTAGCAAAACACAAATCCTCTGATGGGGAGGAGTCAGACTTCAAGAACAAATTCACCCTTCCAAGTGCATCTTTAACAGCCAAATGGAAGGACTTTGTGATCTGAATGTTATCTTTAAAAGCCGGCAAAAAAATAAAAAATAAAAACTTGCAACTTTGTTGCAACCCTAAATTTAGGTGGCATCAGAATGACTTGAGCCTCCATTGAGGGATGAAAGGAACCTCACCATGGAACAGTTTTTTGTGAGAGATTTTAGGTGGAATTATTTGAAATAAAGGGCATTTACTTATTTAAGTTTTTTGTCCAAGCAATGGATAAGGCCGTGTCTCAAATACCTGCAGGTTATATTTTCTCTACTACTGCTCGCTACAATTCTGAGTCGTTGTCGATGCCTCTAGGAAAAAAGGCTAACTTTATTTTTGTAGCCCCTGCTTCCCATCTTTGCAGCAAGTTGAGCTTTTGTATTTATTTTTCAGTGCAAGAAATCATGATAATTTAAATTTTGAATTCATAGACTTGGGCTCAGAAAACAATTGGGTTTTGGAGCTTCTAGCAGTAGAATCAACCGGGAGGACCCAATTTCATCCAATTTGTAGCTTGATTTCATCCAGCAAGACATACTTAAGCATAAAGACCTAAAAGAGGCAGGTGTTGTATTGAAATAGCATCACACTTAGGGAGCAATGAGGCGTGCGGTCATGCCGAACGCTTTACATTCACTAACACGGCATTATTCCAACGTGGCACACAATCCAACGTGCTGGCAATTACAGCTGTGACCCCAGAGTCGATTTTCGAACATGTATATATGTATATGCATTTAAAATTTTTCCCTCTGTTTTCGTCTCCTAGTAGTTTAGAAATGCAAATGCTGCTGCTGGCTTCTTAAAATAGCTGTGTTCACATCGAATGTCATCCTTCCCCTCAACTGACTTGTCTTTAGACAAAGTCTGATCTGGGCAATGAGTAGAAATGAAGTTTGGGTTTCAGGAAATGGAGCTGGGGGAGGTGTGCAGGAGACTGTGCTTCTGTTCTAATGCTCGCCTGTTTACCTGAAATAACTAAATTGCTTTCTCATTGTGTTTATTTTATATAAATATATATATGTATATACATAGATATGCCTGTGTGTGTGTATGAATTAAAAGTATGACTCAAATAAGATTTCTACAGTCACAGTGGCAGTGACAGCTGGGCTGGCACACGCTCCCTCTTTCTCTCCTGTGTCAGGATTAAGTCACCTCCAGGCTGTAATTCCACATGTCATGAGCTCAGAGTGGCATCTTAACATCGTCTCTGGGCTTGTGGCAGCATTTCTCTTCCCTCAGAAGGTGCTGTACAGCACTGGAGGCCTCAGACGAGGGAAAACCTCCCCTTTTCCATTTGCTCCTTCCCCACAGTGCTGGGCCACAAAAGGCTTGGATTGAAACGCATATCATCAAAATCCGCCCGATGCGTGAGCATTTCATGTGTCCCACAGCTTCCTGCCTCCCTTGGAAGATTATATAATCACTTATCTTTTCTATTTTTAAAGCAGATTAATTTGATTTAGTAGAAAGGGAACAAGGGAGAAAAGAAAGGAATAATGGGAAAAAGCCAATATTATTTCTTCCAAAGCAGTTTGGTTTAGAGTCATTTTAATAGGTCTGGAAAATTAGAATTGGAAAAAGAAAATCAATTGTGATGCTGTATTCTGATTTGGAAGGGAACATAAATCCACACTGGTGCTGACTTCCCAGTGCCAGATAATTAGGGCTGCTTTGTTTTCTTGTGGGAGAGGCAGGGGACTCATCAGTTTCTTAAATCGATTATTATTATTAACAATGTCGTGAATACCAAGGGGTCCACGGGATGCACTCACCATGTGCTCCCACTTCTGTGGTTGTAGAAAAAGCCTGTGTCCTAGCAATGGGTGTGGTCCCCCGCACCCCTCGCACCTTGCTGAACATCAGATTAACTCTCTTACCATCTTTCTCCATGAAGATTTTGGAATGTTTTCTCTTATAGCACTATTCTGGAATAGTAATATAAATGCAATCTATGACTTGGGCTTTTATGTAATAAAAGCGAAGCCACAGGAAACTTTTGGTTTTTCATAATTCCTTATTTCTTTTGTCTATTTCACTTTGATAATATCAATCAAAAACTAAATTCAAGTGGCTGAGAACATGAAATAAATATGTTTATACAGGGAAAAGTGTGGTAGTCAAGGTGGGAGGAAAATCTTAGGAGGAGAATAGTAAACAATGAAAGACTTCAAAATAGTATGTGGTGCAAAGTCGTGTTCTGTGTAGCTGGCCAAAGTGATTTTGAGAAGGAAATGAGGGTTTTCTTTTTCTTGCCTATATCTTTGAGTTCTTTGTAGGATATTAGTCCTTTGTCAAATGGATAGTCTGCAAATATTTTCTCCCATGAATGCCCATTTACTCTTTATTTATTTCCTTTTCTGTGCAAAAGCCTTTTGATTTAAAATTTATCTATTACGGTGCATCTTACAAGGGTACAAGTGAAAATTACTAAATGTAGAATATAAATGTCTTCATATAGTGATTAAAAGGCCATGAAGGCTATGTTAAATAGTTCAATGAAAATATTTCGGGCAGCGCCTGTGGCTCAGTGAGTAGGGCGCTGGCCCCATATGCCGGAGGTGGTGGGTTCAAACCCAGCCCCGACCAAAAACTGCAAAAAAAAAAAAAAAAAGAAAATATTTCAGATTGTATATAAAGTCAGCACATTGTGCCCCATGATTGCACCAATGTACACAATTATGATTTAATAAAAATTAAAAAAAAAAAAAAAGGCTCGGCGCCTGTGGCTCAATGGGCTAAGGCACCAGCCACGTACACCTGAGCTAGCAGGTTCAAATCCAGCCTGGGCCCACCAAACAACAATGACGGCTGCAACCAAAAAATGGCCAGGCGTTGTGAAGGGCGCCTGTAGTTCCAGCTACTTGGGAGGCAGAGGCAGGAGACTCGCTTGAGCCCAGGAATTGGAGGTTGCTGTGAGCAGTGATGCCACAGCATTCTATCCAGGGTGAAAGCTTGAGGCTCTGTCTCCAAAAAAAAAAAAAGAAAAAGGAATTTAAACAATTTGGAACTCAAACAGAATTCCAAATTAAAAAAAAAAAAAAAAAGAATTCCAAATTAATTCTGGAACAGATTAAGTTTGGATTCTAAGGCCTCACTGTATTAACATTATAATTTGAACTATTGGATCAATAATTGATTCTTTTAATAATTGGAGGGTTTAAACTCTAATATTTAATATATTAAAAGAAAAATACATTCATACTTATCCTGCCACATTTTCTCTAGTTGCAATGTGAATGCATTTGCTATTTTAAAAAAGTTTTTAATGTTCAATTATTGTGGGTACATAATAGTTATATATCTTTATAGGGTACACATGATGTTTTGATACATGCATACAATGTAAATTAATCAGGGTAACTGGGGTATCCACTACCTCAGGCATTTATCATTTCTTTGTGTTAGGAACATTCCAATTCCTCTGTTTTAGTTATTTGCACATTTGCTATTAATGTTCATTTGCCCCCTTTAAAAATGTCACATATGCAAGTAATTCAGAACTTTGAAGAGGAATTTATTTATGATTCATGAGTTACGTGGCAGAAATTGACTCGTATGATAGTACACTGTGAAATATATATAAGATTTTGTGTTAGTTAGGATTTGGTTCAGTATGAATGACAAAAAAGAGAGAGAAAAACCCCATGTAACAATTTACCAAATATATGTCTACTTTTCTCTCACATAAAGCAAGAAGTAAAAGGTCCAAGGTTGATTTGGTATTCCATTCTCTTGGGAACCCAGGTTCCTTCTTTCTTCCTTTCTCTCTCTTTTCTTTTTTCGAGATAGTGGCTCACTCTGTTGCCCCAAGCTAGAGTGCTATAGTTTCAGCCTAGCTCATAACAACCTCAAACTCCTAGGTTCAAATTATCGTCCTGCCTCAGACTCCAGAGTAGGTGGAATGATAGGAACCTGCCACAAGGCCCAGCTAATTTTTCTATTTTTAGTAGAGATGGGGTCTCATTCTTGCTCAGGATGGTCTCGAACTCCCGAGCTCAAGTGATCTTCCTTCCTCAGCCTAGGATTACAGGAGTGAGCCTCGTGCTCAGCCCAGGTTACTTCTTTCTTGATGCTTTGCCATGCATAACCTTGATTCACGTATGATAATCTTATGATCTAAAATGGTTGCAATAGCTCCAGCCATCACAGAAAGAAGTAAAGGTAAAGGAGAGGGCACACAGTCCCTCTCTTTCAAGGACACTTCCTGAAAGTTGCACATATCACTTTTATCTTACATCTTTTTATCCAGAACACAGTCATAACCCAAACATTACCACGAGAAAGGCTAGGAAATATAGTTATATCTTGGGTTGTTGTATCTTGGGCAACTAAAAATTTAGCCTTTGTTGTGGCTGAAAGGGGAAGAATGATTATTGAAGTTCAACTAGTATTCTCTGCCACAAAATTATATCCTTAAGAAATTCTTATCCTATAAGTAATAGACACTAAATTCCAATTAGCACAAATGATGAGAAATATGATGGCTTATTTAATTGGAAAGACCAGAGGTAGGGGGAGCTTTAGAGTTAGCTTGACTCAGGACATTTAAATGTCACGAGAGACCTAATTTTTTTCCATTTTTCCCATAGCCTACTGTTCTGTCAACTTCATTGTAAGGTTAGTCTCCTTCTTTATGATAAAATGTCTTCAGAAGTCATAAGCGTCACATCCTTTCAACACACCATTCAGAAAGAAAGAAAGGGTTCACTTATGGTAGTTATGTTGACTAGATATCACAATTTGTCAGGGCTATCCTGGGTTTATCACTGAAATTTCTATGTCTAGGGAAATCCCAGTCCCGGGCAAACCAAAATGGGTGGTCATCCACCTTGGTAGTTCTCTCAGAAGGATTCACGACCTTTTTCAGAGTTATCCAGCAAACCTCTCATAGGTAATTGACACAAATTGGGGCATACTTCCCATTAGCCAGGAGAATACTAGACATTGATTTGCTTAGACAAGCCAATTAATGTGACAAAACAAACAAAAAAACCAAAATTGCCTGATTGGGCAACCTAATCAGAGCTAGTCTCTGAAAATAAATAGAATTCAATATCTCCTACTCATAACCACATGGCTGCTACAGAGATGATGGAGCCACACCCATCATGTCCATAAGAAGATTCAACTGACATAACACCAGAGATGCTTAGCATTTAAAAAGCTTAAGCCTCAAATGAAACCAAGTGGTTTTTTTATCCCCAAAATAAAATAAAGAGGTCCCATTAAGAGAAAATTGTTCTATCTATAGAAAAGAGTGGTAATAGACATTTTTGCTGAGATAATGTTTTCACTGATTTGTCTGAGCAAATCAGTGCTTGGTATTCCCCTTGCTAAAGGAGAATAGGCCCCAATTTGAGCAAATGAGATATGAGAAGATATCTCAGGGACAGAATGGCACAAAATCACACTCTTGTATTCACACAAAAATGGCAGTAGTAACAAATGATATTTTATTCTCTTTGGTCATATGCTGAAGCTGGGAACAGCAAATAATTTGGTTGAAGTAGCTGTGCTGAAATATGGTTAGATGTAATTAAAAATAATCCCATCTAAGATTGTGGTCTTTACATGGTACATGCACTGTTCACTACGGACTCATATTTGGTACCCTTTCTGTGAGGCCTCTTTTGCATGAGGATTGTATATCCCCACTCTGCTGAAATCAGACAGTCATGTGATTTGCTTTGACCAATGAAATGTGAGTAAGTCATGTGTCCACTGTCTCGCAAAAGTTTTGAAAGCCAAAAGGTCATTATGTTCTCTTTACCACGATAACCAATTGTTCCAATGTAGCATGAGTAAGAAATCT